>JAVXUP010001203.1:0-252500 GCA_033070095.1 Escallonia herrerae
ATGGTGGAGTGAGGTCATATGATCCGGACCCAGACAAGACGAACACACTGCTGGGAGTGAGGGGAGTAGTGCTGCAAGTACCTGACCGTGAGTTGTGGAGGGAGCTTGCCATCCGGGTAGCTGATGGAGCTTTTACAGTGCCGTGGAGCGGTCCATCGATGGGAGAGGAGCCACGGGCACCGTTACCATATATGCGCGCTTTGAGCTTGGTGGAGGCGCCTGTGATGTCGCCGAGATATGTGCCGGGGTTGTTGGTGGAGAGGGAGGATATACCGTGGGCACCCATAGTGTTCAAGGGGCATGGCACGATGCCAACTGGGTGGGACTTCTTGTGTGTTGGAGACGCCGTGGTGGCAGGGACTATTACAGAGGTTGGGGTTGCTGCCATGGTGGACATTACGGGGAGGGGCCTGGAGTTGTATAGGGATACGCCTTGGATGACTCTGCTGCTGCCGAGGTGGAGCACTCAGACACATACTTTTATGACCGAGTTCAGAGAGATCGGGCCGATGCTGCTGGATGTGATGATGCTGACGGGTCTGTCGATGCAGGGAGAGTTAGACGCGCGTGTGACGCAACTCAGTGGTGAGGAGCGCTTGCTGCAGACGCAGTTGTTGGATATCTTGGAGAAGACAAGGCAGCACCGAAAGGGGACATACGATGGATGGCTCTGATTGTTCTACAGTACGGCGTAGGCAAGGTCGGGGCAGAGATTGGGCGCTGCTGCTCACTTTGTGATGGGGCCGTATCACAAGGACGAGCGGTACGAGATGGTGGCTTTCCTGACGATGTTCCTGTCGAGGTGAGAATCTTACTTCCCGTAGATCGCATTCGTGTTTGTGATTTCATTTAATGTCGCGTATAATGAGCTGATGCTTACTTGCAGGTTTGTGTTTGAGGGGACTTTGGAGGACGGCATTTCTCCGAGGTGATCCCCTGGAGATTCGAATGGCGCAGGGGAGACGCGTCGAGCTAGCCCCTGTGTATCTAGGCACCTTGTACTCACGTCTGGATCAATTGGTGAGTGACGTGAGGCGGTCGCATGGGCGGTACCAGGTGGCTACGTACGTGGACTGGATGTTCCTGTAGAGGTATCTGTACGAGTGCTTTCCTGATTATCGTCCGGTAGGCTTCCCGCGCCAGCACCGGTACCGACGATGAGGATGGTGGCTTATGGTGGCAGGTCACAGGAGGTGGCGGTGTGGTGTAGCGGATCACGGGCGTTCGCATGGTCGGGCATCAAGAGGCCCAATTGCCCACTATCACAGTTGATAGACTCTCACGAGGTGTGCCTGGATAAGAGATGACGAGGGACTTGGCCAGGAGGGGGTCCTTAGCGCCAGCGGATGTTGTGCTCTTGGTGGCTTATTTTTTGGGTTGGCTTCCGGTGCTGACTGACGATGGTGGGAAGCCCGCGGAGAATCTGTATTTCGTGGCCCGGTATTGCCCAGATTGGTTGTCGCTGGTGTTTGGCTATGACTTGGAGCCGCCGTGCGGATATCGCAGCCCGTGGATTGTGACGACCGCATTTGGGTACACTCGGTATGATAGAGTCCGTGAGTGGCCGGCACCGGTGACAGAGTGGAAGCGGCCGGGGACAGTAGTAGCGGGGGCAGTGACCGTGGGGTACGCCCAGTGGTGGGAGCGATTGCGTGCGAGTTGGGCGAAGTGGTTGGCATAGCCATCGGGCACACGTCGACTGGTGGACGTGTTTGCATGTGACCGGGCACTGAGTTTGATATCGGTGACAGCTGCGAGGCAGGCTGGCATGCTGGCGCTAGTGTCAGGGAATGCCATTGGGGGCTCTGAGAGAGATCCAAGCGAGGAGCCAGAAGACGAGGGCGAAGGGTCTGAGGATAAGGCTCCGAGGGAGGATTGTGGAGAAGAGCCAACAATGCTATCATCGTGAGTGCCAGGGGTCGGCAAAGGGCCGCTGTCGGCGCTTCGGGTGAGTATGATGGAGAGTGCTCATCAGACGAGTGCAGGCACTTCGAGCTCACGCCTGGCAGGGTCGAAAAGGCAGCGAGAGACATCGGAGGAGCCGATGGTTGAGGTAAGACTTATTGTTACTTATTATATTATATATATATATATGGGTTATTAAGTCATTATAAAAGAGTTAACGTAGTAACGGTTCCTTTGACAGGAAAATGAAGAGCAAACGGTGGAGGGAGTCGGTGACGCAGGCACGGCTACCGAGGCAAAAGAGGTGGTGGTAGTTGAGGTAGATGAGCAGGTAGGCGGGGGTGAGCCAGAGGCGGTTGATACGTCGGGGGCCGATGTGAGTGACAGGGTGAGCCCACTGCCGGGTGCTGAGGAGAGAGTGAATGAGGTGTATGGTGGAGCGGTTGACAAGTCGCTGATGTTTGATGCCAGCGGCTACTGATGGACAGGCCCAGAGGCGAAGGCTGTGGGGGGTTGAGCGGGAGGACCCGGTGGAGCTGGAGCCTGCGATGGCACCCTGTGCTCGTGAGTCAGAGATTCCGGCGTAGACTGTTGCTGAGCGCCAGCAGGACGCGTCGTCGGGGTCAGCTGTCGAGGCGGGGGTGACATTGATGGCGATGCACTCGATGACCGTCGGTGCATAGGCAGCGGGTGGAGTGGTGCAGTGGTTGGTGAAGCGAGTAGGGGATCGTCGAGTGGGCAGGCCGACGTCGTATCGTGGGAGAGCCTCTAGTTGCCCCCCGCTTAGACAGTGCGCCGGTTAGAGCTGTTGAAGGCAGTGTACCCGCAGACATTTGAGGGAGTGACTGTAGAGAACCCAGTTTTGCATATGTGGGTGTATGCAGGGTTCGTAGAGTGGCTACTGCCCTTTGCGAGTATTCCTGCAATGGGTTGGTCAGCAGCGTTCATTGAGCGGTCGCTGAGAGAGTTTGTGCCATTCACCTCTCGAAGCTTGCAGTTGGATTGGATGGCTGATTTCTTGAGGTCGAGGAGTGAGGGCAGTGCTATGGGGGAGAGGATGGCCTTGGTGTAGATGGAGGAGGTGCTACTTAAGAGGTGGCGTACAGGGTTGGAGGTGGAACGGTCAAAGATTAGCGGAAAGCTGGGCGTGATTGACAGGGAGGTGGCGGAGATAGAGAGGCAGCTGACCGAGTTACAGATACGGCTGAGTGACCTACAGAGATAGTGTGCTGATGTGGAGGCTCGAGAAGCTGAGCGTCTGAGGCGGCAGGCCGAGCTCGAGGCGGGATGGTCGGCGCTGCAGGTTCAGCTTCACACACTGGAGGCGTTTAGCTCTCATCCGGTGGCAGTGTTCTTATCTAGGTTTCTGTAGGGCTTGCGATGGCTTGATGTATAAACAGCACCCGATAGTGGCCGAAAACTTTATATGTACATATATTTCTTGTTGGCATCATGAGCATGGTTGTGTGTTATCCTATTGTCATTTGTTGCGAGTGCATAACGCTCTTGTTATATTTTTACGATTGTCGAATGTCTTATGTCTGATGGTTGTCCATTGGTGTTCCCCCCTTTTTTGTCGAGGGCACACAGCTCAGTGACTAGGTGCGAGTAAAAAAAGGGCATGCTAAGCATAAATATGTGTAGCAAACAGACTGTATACGGATAGTGCTCAGATTAAAGTGCTGCTTCATAAAAGAAACTTGTAATGAGCAGCAAGAGTTACAAGTCAGGATATGCGTGTATATACAACAAAATGTTGTGTAAGCGTTCTAAACTGCGTGTGGTGGGTCGTGAGGAGCAAGCTGCAACTGGTTACACATAGTACTTCTTTAGGTAGCGACCGTTGACAGGGCTGTGAGCCGTCCGTCATCTGGGTCAAGCAGGAGGTATGAGCAGTTGCTTCTGGTCGTATGCACTTCAAGTGGCCCCTCCTAGTGGGGTGTGAATTTAGGGGCCGACAGGTTAGCCCGCACATGTTTGGCGGCTCGAAGGACAAGGTCGCCCTCCACGAAGGAGCAGGGTTTGACAGTCTTCTCGTAGGCTTTGACAAGCTATTCGTGGTGTTTCTTCATTCGGCACATGGCGTTAGCTCTTTTTTCATCTAGGCCTTCAAGGGCCATCATTCTGGTTTCCTCCTCCTCGAGGCCGCTACTGAGGGCTAGTCGTGCCGAGGCGACTGCGACCTCTGCTAGTACCACATACTCGTCCCCGTAGACAAGGGAGAAGGGTGTGGCCTTCGTGGCCGTGTGTCTGGAGGTTCTGTAAGCCCAAAGGGCATGGCTCAGCTTTTCGGACCAAGAGCCACTTGCGTCGTGAACCATGTGTGACAAAACGCTCAACAGGGTTTTATTAGAGGCTTCAGCTTGACCATTGCCTTGCGGATAGTACGAGGTTGATGTGGTGTGATTGATGTCGTGCGCTTCCATGAGAGTCTGAACATTCCGATTGATGAATGGCGTGCCGTTGTCAGAGATGATGCATCGAGGGATGCCGAAACGACAGATGATGTGGTCACGCAAGAAGTTGGCAATGGCGCCTCCCGTGGCTTTTAGTAGAGGTATGTCCTCGACCTACTTTGTGAAACGCTCCGTTGTGACCATGATCCATATAAGGCCTTTTGACGGCGGATGTATGGGGCCGATAAGGTCAAGAGCCCAAGAGTGAAATGGCCAAGGGGCTACGATCATACGAAGATCAGACATTGGGGTGTGCATTCTGTTAGCATGTCTCTGGCAGGGTTGGAAACGTCGGACATGAGTGATGGAGTCAGATTCTATGGTCGGCCAATAGTACCCTAACCTTAGCAATTCTACGTACAACTTATGCTATCCCTGATGCTCCCCACAGACACCATTGTGCACTTCATTAATCACTTCCATGGCCGAAGCTCCTTATAAGCAGCGTAGGGTGAGCCCCGAAAACCCTTTACAAAATAATTTGCCTTCCGTCACAAAATATCTGACCGATTGGCGCTTGACAGATCGTGTCGAGCCGCGATCCCGCGGTAGGAGCCCGTGAGTTAGGTATTGTAGGAAAGGCTGATGCCAGTCGCCCTCGACGTTAATGACAAGCGCTTCTGCGCTATCCGGTGCATACAGGCATTCTGAACAATCCCGTTGTACATCCGAAGCGTCCTTGGCCATGGACGGCCAAAAGAGGCCCATGCGCTGGAGGCGATGATACAGAGGGGGGCCGTCGAGGCCACAACATTTCTGATGGCCGAGCTGTAGTTTATGCTTTGCTTCCGTCGGGACGAAGCATCTGGCCAGAGTGCCTCCGGGACATCGTTTGTATAGGACATCTCCCAACATCAAGAAATTTGTGAGGGTGGAGGTGGATGCAAGAGATGGTGCCCTAAGTTGGTCGACAATTAGCTGCCTCCAATCATAGGCAATAGTGTCTTTTGGGACTAAGTTCAATGACTTGCATGGTGCGGTTCTTCTGATGGTGGTTAGCATTTGCTGTTCACCGTCAAACTCAATCTTTGATGCGATCGTGGCCAAGCTGTCCGCATGTCGGTTGTGGCACCTATTGTGATGTTCATATTGGACATGGCCAAGTCTTCCCTCCAAGTGTTGTACCAGGGCACGATAAGGCGCCAAAGCTGGCTCTTTGACCGCAAACTCTTCGCCAGCCTGTTACATTATCAAGTTTGAGTCCCCATTTATGCATAATGACTTAGCCCCCATATTGGTAGCTAGCATGAGGCTGATGACAAGGGCCTCGTATTCAGCTTCATTATTGGATACTGGGAATGCAAGCTTGAAGGATAGGGACGTGGTAACACCCTGTGGATTGTGAAGGACTATACCGGCGCCCCCTTGTCGGAGGGGAGCTCTATCGGGACCTTTGCTAGTGGTTGAGCCGTCAAACTCGAATATCCATAATTCATCTATGTCAGAGATCAGGGTCGTCTCCTCCCCAGGTAATTGATCTGAGGTCGGTTCACACTGTTGTCGCAAAAAGAAGGCCAGGAGATCTACAAGTGCTTGGCTCCGCAGAGCTGTAGGGTTTTTAATGGACAGGCCAAACTCGGCTAACAGCAATAACCAGCGGGTAAGTCACCCAGACAAGGCAGGGCGTGTGAGCATGTATCGTAGTGGGTCAGCCTTGGTGACAAGCATGATTTGGTGCGATAAGAAGTAGTGCCTGAACTTCTGCGAGGCGTAGACCAAGGCAAAGCAATGCTTCTCAAGCTTAGAATAGTTGGCCTCGGGTCCCCTGATCAATCGGCTGAGGTAATAAACTGGACGCTCCACCCCGTCCACTTTTTAGGCCAAGAAGGCCCCCACGGACCTGGGTGTGGAGGTTAAGTAAACCAAGAGTGGAACACCTCGCTGGGGCACGACCATGGTCTGTGGTGACATGAGGATCGCCTTGATCTGTTCGAATGCTTGTTGTTGGGGCGCCTCCTAACTCCACGGTGCGCTTTTGTGCGTCAAGTGCCGAAAGGGCGTGATAAGTTCGACCAAGGCAGGGATGAATCAGCGGAGGTAGGAGACCTTGCCGAGGAAGCTCTTCAAATATCTGGTGCTCTTAGGTGGTGGCATTTCTTGGATAGAAGCAGCTTTGGAAGGGTCAACGTCGATCCCTTGTCGACTAACCAAAAAGCCGAGGAATTTACTGGAGGAGACTCCAAAGGCACATTTCAACGAATTCATCTGCATGTTGTACTGTCGACAACGATCGAAGACTGCTCGAAGGTCCGTGAGATGATCACTTTGATTTTTGGACTTGATGATAAGATCGTCGACGTAGTCCTCTACGGTACGATGTATCATGTCATGGAAGATGGCGGTCATGGCTCGCTGATAGGTAGCACCTGCATTCTTTAGACCGAAGGGCATGACTTTCCAACAAAAGTTACCCATTGGAGTCCGAAAGGCTGTCTTGGCACAGTCGTTCGAATTTGGTTGTAACCGGCGAAGCCATCCATGAATGACAAGGTCTCGTATCTGGCGGCAGCTTCCGTAAGCATGTCGATATTGGGCAGAGGAAACTCATCTTTGGGGCACGCTTTGTTCAAGTTGCAAAAGTCAATACAAATGCGGACTTGGCCGCTCTTCTTTTGGACAGGGACGACATTAGCCAGCCATATAGGATGCGTAATTGATTTGATAAAGCTGGCTTGTAGAAGTCGCTCAATCTCTTGCTTGATCTTTAATTTGAGCTCAGGGAGGAAAGATTTCGGATGTTGTTGGACAGGGTTGAATTCGGTAGCGATGTTGAGATGGTGCGTCACCAAGGCGGGATCTAACCCAGGCATCTCCTTGTAACTCCATGCCAATACATCGCGATATTCATGGAGGAGGGTAACCAATTCCTCTCTTCGGCCTGGGGCGAGTTTTGTGCCAATGTATGTCAATCGAGGTTCCTCGCCCGGGTCAGCCAGGTTAATTTCTTCGAGATCTTCGGCCTGCGGTCAAGGGTCGTCTTCATAACAGGGTGGGGCAGTGCCCGGAGTAAGTTCGGGGACTGGCGGGCAATGCTTGGCCGTACAGCACCATTCCATTTTCGTGGTCGGGTCAGGAACGAGGGGGTCAGATGACGAACCACCTGGGACCCCCGTACACTGTCATAACTGGTAGATCATTTTCCCGTCTTTGATGATGCGTCGAAAGGTAGGTTCAGACTTATGCTTTTTAGACTTGGGGGATGAAGGCGGATAATTGGACAAGACCGCGGGTGGCGGCGCTGAAGCTGATGCTTTGTTCTTGTTACTTTTCTTGGATTCGGACTTGGACTTGGGAGGCTTGTTCCCGCACAGCTCGTCCCAATCTGGCAATTTGGTGGAATGGATGTGAGTGGCATTCTCACCATCCGGGGTGAGCTCAGTGAAGAAGGAGGCCTTAGCGAAGTAAGACTCGGCACATTCGAAGGGTGCCCTGGTTGCGGGGATTGTTATTGCTACCTCGTGTCCCACAGGACCGGCCACCAGTTTTACACATTGGTGGTATGTTGAGGGGATAGCCTTGTTAACATGAATCCAAGGTCGTCCAAGTAGAAGGTGGAAGGAGGACTGCCTGTCTATCACATGAAAAGTGGTGTCACGACAAACAGTTCCGACCATGAGGTCGACAGTGATGTGGCCGAGGGTGGACTGGGGGCCCTGCCCAAAGCCAGTAATCTTGACGGGGTCACGGATAATCTTCCTTGGTGGTATGCAGGCATGTTGCACGAAAGCCTGTGCCGTTAACAGTGTATTCAAGGTATAACGGTCGGTTGTGGTGTTCAATTGATGGCGAGTCCTCGTCCGAGAACTTGAATACGGTAGAAGGGACATGTCTAAGTTTGGCTTGGGCATCGAAGCATTCAGGACCGCGGCCTGTGGTGACCTCGATCAGACAGTTTGAGAGGTAAGTCCATGCTGTGGGTGAGAACCCCATTTCATCAAAAAAGTTATTATCTTTGACATCTGTCCGACTGAGGACGCTGGCTGAAGAGCGGAAGGTATACAAGGTGTGACAATAGGAGAGATCTCTGCAAGGGCCTCAGGGACTAGAGATTCGATGTGGTCAGTAATGGCCATGAGCACCTGATGTCCTCGATTGTTGTTGCCATGGTTCGGGTAAGGGTCCTTACGCACATCGTTGTTCTTTCATAACTGTAGTTTGCCTGACGCGACCTTTCTTGCAAAGATAGTCCGTATTGCGTTGCAATTTTGGAGAGGATGGCCAAGGGCTTGATGGAAGAGACAGTAGTTGGGCCGGGTTCTTTCTTCGTCTATGATGGGGATCCGCACAGGTGGCAATCTGAAGTTGTGGTAATTAACAACCCATTCATTCAAGAGTTCTTTCACCGTGTTCAGATCACATGGAAAGGCAGGGGGAGTCTCCTGTTGTCTTCGTTTGTCAAGGCGTTGGTGCCTATCCAAGAGCGGACGCTTGGAGCCAGCGTAGTTGCTGATATTGTTATGGTTGGTGCTGTTGCTGTTGTTGTCGCGCTGAGCACTAGGTATGTTCGTTGAGGCCAGCAGTGCATTCTGCGTGCGAGTCTTCCACGGTTTGACAGGGCCAATCGTCTAGTAAGTACGTCGCGCCGCTTCCTTGAGGTGCCCCCAAGACTTCAACTGCAAGTTCTCAATGTGTACCCGGTAGATGTTGTTCATGTTCTTAAGGCATATGGGGACCAATGTCTCGTATTTGCTAAAATCTGTACACTCGAGGCACTTAAGGTGAAAATGGTGCACATATTTGGTTAAGTCTTCACTGGGATTCTGGCGTATGCTGGCGATGTCCACTATGGTGACGCGTTCAGCTTCGTAGTGGAATTTGTCCAAGAATAGTTGGGCCATTTCATCCTAAGAATGGACTGTTCCCGAGGGGATCTGATGATACCAAGTGTTAGCCTAGCCTGTGAGGGACTTATGAAACTCCCTCAGCTTCAAACTATCGCGCAGGCCATACTATTCCAATAAGCCAACGAATCTTGTCAAGTGCTCACAGGCGTTGCCTTCACGCCCGTTGAAGAGCACGAAAATGGGTTGCTTGTATCTGAGCGGGTATGGTATAGTGGCCATCTCGTTGGCATATGGCGTGCTGTCTGTCAGTCGCGCTAACAAGCCGGGTGCAGACTGATGTGACAGCCGGTGGAGGAGTGCATCGAAGTCGGCCTTGAAGACATAATGAGGGAGTGGCTCCTCCTGACCAACTAGCGGCTGATGGCTGGCTGGGGCTCCACGAGCCCCGAGCCCCCTGACGGTGCAACTGGGTAAGTTGGGGGAGCAGGAGGATGATACAGGGCAGGTGTTGCCATAGGCACGTGTGCTATAGCATGGGTGGTTAGGTGAGACATGTCCACCACTTGGCCGGTCGTTTGATGTTGCTCTGTTAGGTAGGGTTAGGCACCATTTCGATGGATTCATGAGTTTCAGAAGAACTTCTGGCCGGTAGATGCTGTAGTGCAATAACAGGGGTGACTTGCTGCAGCACTGGCCCCAAATCCGGCTGCGATCTATGCGATGGCATCGTGGGATGAAGCGTGCTAGCTATAGGCAGGGAGGATGTTGCGAGCCCCACCTCCGGGGGTCTGGAAGGCTGAAGCGGCAGTGGTCGCGACACTGGGGCCTAGACGGCGTCAGGGGACGGCCCAGGTCCTGCGAGCTGGACCGGTGGAATGACTTGCTGTGAGGCCATGGCCTGCATGGATCTTTGCATTTCCTTCATGGTGATCATGAGAGTGGACTGCGAGTCTTGTATGCTGGCCATAGTAGGAGTGAATTGTTGAATGGCCGCATTGACTGTAACTTGTATGTCAGATGTGGGGTGGCCTTGGGGAAGCAGGGCACTAGTCCCCTCTTGCTCAACCGGGTGGTCCTCTTCTTGCACGGGATGGATAAGGCTCTGGCTGGTAGCCCTCGCAATTCATCGTTGCATAAGCATGATGCCTAAGTGCAGCAGACTACAACATGATGCTCACCTCCCCGGCGGAGTTACCAAAATATTGGTATGGAAAAGGGGTTCGCTGCTACGCGGAGGTGCCACAAAGGATGCAGTCTGAGTAAGCTTCTAGGTAGGCAAAGTGGGAGACAGCAAGGACGGAGTAAGGGCTGAGAGCAAGGCTCCCGAGAAAGGTCACGAGGGTTAGCAGAGCCGCGTAGGCAGGGCGACGACGAACAAGGCCGACGGTCGACTCGTCCATGTCAAGGGTGCAGCATCAAGGGTCTGGTGACCAAGGTTCAAATGTGTTTATCTTACTAGAATTCCAGAGAGAATGCCTTTTTAGAGAGAGAAAGTGAAAAGTCCAAATGAGAGAAAAGATCCTTGAATAAGCTCCAAAGTCCACTATTTATAGGCAAAAATGTGCATGTGTCATAAGTTGACATGTGTCACCCCCTGGGAACGACACGTCGCCAGGGGGTCCAAAGTACTGATTCTCCGTTGGACTGCCGGTCCCCAAGTTCGTGCTGCCCTGCCCTTGCAACATCTTTCTGCCTGTCTGAGGATACTGATCATACCGCAGTAGCATGGTCAGAGTAGCCCGTTGCCCCAGCCACCAGTCCAAGCCCTTACTGAATCCCATAAGTTGCGTCAAGAGACGCGCAGAGAACCTGACAGCAGTGAGGGTTGCCCCTGTAGCCAACTACCAGGCGGACCAGGCGCGATGCCCTCCAAGGACATGCTCCCGTCCCGGAGTGACCCGTGGGTCATTGCCCTGGTGGTGTCGACGATCAACAGCAATATGAGTAACATGAGTGGCCATGGTCGCCGCTTGGTGCTTAGAGTCCGTTGTGGGAAAGTCTTCGCGTCGGAGTTCCCTGCAAGTGTGATGTTAGTGGCTTTAAGGTTGTGCCAACAATGGCTTCAGGGTTGCGAGCCCATCCTACTGCGAGGGCCAGAGCCCCCGCTGATTGAACCGGTGATGGCCCTAAGCCCGTGCTGCAGTTGGATTGAGCCGGCGATGGCGCTAAGCCCGTGCCACAGTTGGATTGAGCCAGCGATGGCATGAAGCCCGTCCCGTAGTTTGATTGAGCCGGCGATGGCGCTAAGCCCATGCCACAGTTTGATTGAGCCAGCGACGGCACGAAGCCCGTCCCGCAATTTGATTGAGCCGGCGATGGCGCTAAGCCCATGCCACAGTTTGATTGAGCCAGCGACGGCACGAAGCCCGTCCCGCAGTTTGATTGAGCCGGCGATGGTGCTAAGCCGTGATGGCGCTAAGCCCATGCCGTAGTTTGATTAAGCCAGAGACGGCACGAAGCCCGTCCCGCAGTTTGATTGAGCCGGCGATGGCACTAAGCCCGTGATGGTGCTAAGACCATGCCTCAACTTGATTGAGCCGGCGACAGCATGAAGCCCATCCCGTAGTTTTGATTAAGCTGGCGATGGCACTAAGCCCGTAACGGCACGAAGTCCATGCCGCAGTTTGATTGAGCCGGCGACGGCACGAAGCTCATCCCGCAGTTTAATTGAGCCGGCGATGGCGCTAAGCCCATGCCGTAGTTTGATTGAGCCGGCGACGGTACGAAGCCCATCCTGCAGTTTTGATTGAGCCGGCAAAGGCGCTAAGCCCATGCTACAGTTTGATTGAGCCGGCGACGGCACGAAGCCAGTCCTGTAGTTTTGATTGAGCCGGCGATGGCGCTAGGCCCGTGATGGCGCTAAGCCCATGCTGCAGTTTGATTGAGCCGGCGACGGCACTAAGCCCGTCCCGCAGTTTTGATTGAGCCGGCGATGGCGCAAAGCCCGTGACGGCGCTAAGCCCATGCCGCAGTTTGATTGAGCCGGCGACGGCACGAAGCCTGTCCCGTAGTTTGATTGAGCCGGCGATGGCGCTAAGCCGGTGATGGCGCTAATCCCATGCCGCAGTTTGATTGAGCCGGCGAAGGCACGAAGCCCGTCCCGTAGTTTGATTGAGCCGACGACGGCACGAAGCCCGTCCCACAGTTTTGATTGAGCCGGCGATGGCGCTAAGCCCATGCCGTAGTTTGATTGAGCCGGCGACGGCATGGAGCCCATCCCGCAATTTGATTGAGCCGGCGATGGCGCTAAGCCCATGCTACAGTTTGATTGATCCGGTGACGGCACAAAGCCCGTCCCGCAGTTTTGATTGAGTTGGGATGGCGCTAAGCCCGTGATGGCGCTAAGCCCGTGTCACAGTTTGATTGAGTCGGCGACTTGTAACGCCCCCAGAAATCCGGAGCTCCACCGCCCCGAACTCTCGGGTCGTTATCCTACCGGATCACATCACACATGTCAGACCTGTTCACTAACGCATATTTCAAATCATCTAATTCAACATCAACTCAGATTTCTCAAAAATACCAAATCACCAACTACATAGCTTACATTATTACAGCTTAGGTTCTTTGCAATTCAAACTCTTAAGAACAAATTAATAGTACCGACCCGTGGAGGGGTCTTACTATATAGTGGTGATGGGCTCATCGGAATCTCACACAGACTATAACCCATTCCCGAACATCCTACCTTTGATCATCACCTACAGAAGGGAGCCAAACGAAGGGTGAGCTTTTGAGAGCTCAGTAAGGTCGTACAAGGACTACAAAAGAGATTATAACACGACTCCGAAAAATCCAAACGACGATGATTTTCAAGACACTTCGAACGATCAAAATTCAATAATTACCGAAACTGAGCAAAGTTCATCAGAAATAGATACCAAAATAAATATTAACAATCAGAACATATCCAAAACGATCAATAAAATATCCTTTTCAAGTCCGCATTTCCAAGTTCCACAAAAATTTCCCTGCTCAATGGATTTCAATCCAAGCAGAAATCAAATCAGATAATACGATAAAGGCTTGTCATAGGATTTCAACCCAAGTACAAATCCTTCTAGCTAAGTACAATGAATGTTTGTCAAGGGCTTTCAACCCAAGTACAAATCATTCTAGCTAAAGAAAAACAAAAATCAATGTTGATCCTGGGCGATTGCAATGCCATTATGGCAAGCTCATATAGTGTACTCATGCATGATGTACTAAAATAATTACTAGTCCACTTGGGTACTAGCCTGCGTTTCATGCAGGATTCAACCAGCCTTATACCGCCTCCCCACTAAACAGGTACCCAGGTCAACACAGAAATTAACAATATCAATGAGCGTTAACATAAGCTCATATCCCCGAAATCAATTCGGGTTCTCATAACAATAATCATACTGACATAAGTCAGCATTCGGGATTTTCAGAAGAAATTGGATTTTCAGAAGAAATCAGAATTTCAGAAGAAATTAGAATTTCAGAAGAAAAATCACAGATAAACAACAAAACAACTGCGAATAATTATCAAATATAATCACAACAATTCAGAAGAATGGATACAGACAATTATCAAATTTGCTCAGCCTGCAATAACATGCGAGCATCACAAGATTTCCAAATAACCGATTCAGGTTCAACATTAGGGTTTTCTGGGCAAGAACATGCTGATATCAATACATAACTCAGAGTTTGGCATTAGCCGTAAATATATCAAAGGAGTACTTACGAGTACAAGTAATCAAATAAGGGTTCGGACAGAAAGTCCTTACCCAAGGTTCAGATAGAATCCCTTACCTGGATCCGCAGCTAAATTATCCTAACCGGAAGTCTTTAGCTTTAACCTAGTTGATGTCTCGGCCTCTACCCGTATTGAGACTAAGATTGCTGAGTCTGACCCTGTTGATTCTGTCCTCCTCCCTGATGAGGAAAATTTCTTGTTGATGAACTTCTATATGTGCAAGGCAGAAAGTTGACTAATTATCTCTAACAAACGGTTAGTCTAGAACCTGATGCTCTACACTGCCACACCTAAAACATCCTTTAGAAAATATATAGCATGACTTATAGGCATGGATCCTCCCACACATGACTTTTGGGGTGGTAAAAAAAGCCGACCTACCACCCTGACCAATACTTTGTGTAGGTTGAACTCCAGAATTCTACGATGGTCCAAATTTAGTACTCTGGGCTGGTTAAGTGCCTACACTGAGCGCTCCCCCATGATCTATCTGAGTCAAATCCCAGAACTCTACCCAGATCTAAAGCCCTGAGCTGAAGCGAGCCTGAATCCCTGATTCTGCCCTATCCTAAGGCCTTAGGTACCTTGCTGTGCAGATAGTAAAAATTGCTAGCGCCTGTCAACTCCCACTAATCTGTCCAGGGAATACTCTTCCTTATTTCTCTTTCTGTCCACCCTGCCTTTGCTCATACCTTCTTCTATTGTCAGACTTGGACATCTCCAAAGCACATGCAAAGCAAACACATTCCATATAACTCGTCAATTGAGCAGAGATCACTCCATGTCTCAGTCCAGGACTAAGCCCCCACTCAAACTTCTAGCATCTATCTGCCTCTGTCAGTAACATCCTTACTATATAAATCTAGCTAGATGATGAAACCTTATCGCAAACTTGTCTACCCACTCTTAATCTACTTGCGTCACATTAGCAAATTCTCTCAACATCTGTTCATGTTAACTTGTTGAAACATATCGCTTGAAAAATAATTCCATAAATTATTCCCAAGTTAAATTAATCAACTATTGACGAGTCTAACTCCTTTCTTCCATTTTCCACCACCAACCAGCCTCGCCTTTCAATTATAGATAGAAATTCAACCTTTTGGTTCTCACTATAATGAATTGCTAAAAAAAACTTTTTTCTATTTTTTTAATCCAGCTTTCTACGTCCATAGTATCCAATGACCATCTAAAGTTAGTAGTATTTTGTTTATTAAACTCACCCAGAATTCTGTATTCTTGCGGTTGTGGATGTGGTTGGACCGGATTCAGTATTCCTTGCTGCTGGCTAGCTAGATTCTATACCATCAAGTCAGAATCTAGTTCATAGTGTTCAGAACCGTAACCATCGGTTCTGCATTATGCTATTCCTCCTTTATTAGGTCGAGGTGCTTCTTTATCAAGGACGTCCTGGCCCTCCGTACTATCTCCACTGCCAATGCTACGAGTGCGAGCCATACTGATACAATTAATAATTATTGGACTAATACTAACACGTATCTGAAGAACGGTACAATTACAAGTTAAAGGCAGACTTCTTAACTCTACCATCATCCTACCCCACTCTCATTTACCGAAATATTATTCTACAAAATCATATTACTTATACTCTGTGGTTACGTGTTTACAGAATCACATACATATACACATAATACCACAAAATCAAACTGCTCTCATACCAACTGTAATGACTCAAAAATTCGGAGCTCCAAAGCTCTGTCGCCTCGAACTCCCGCAACGTTAACCTACCACATACCATCAGACCCTCCTCATCGATAGATACAATCTCTGCTTAAATACAAATTTTAACGGATTAACCTAAATTCTCCAAAATACCAAGTTACAAAAAAAATGCTTAAACTTAAACTATTAAAACTTAGGTTTATTACAAAACAACAACCTAACAGGTTGACCCACGCAGGAGTCCTGTCACTCAAAATAATGGTGGGCACTCTAGAATCTCACAAGTCTTTAATCCATACCCGAGCAATCTAAAAATTAAATAATTATAACCTGCATAAGGAAATCAAATGAGAGTGAGCTTTTGACAGCTTAGTAAGGTCGTTCAAGCACGGCCGAAGGAATTACAAAGGACTCAAGAGTCCATTCGATGATAATTTTTCAAAGGTTTCAAACAATCATAATGTAATATCCGTGTTGTTGATAATTAATAAAAAATTAAATTAAAAAAATGTGGTCTGATTTCATGGCTGCCAAAGACAGTCACAAACAAAAGGAAATGACAGCTCTCATTTTCAAGAGGTGGAGTGTGTGTATGAAGAGATAAGTGGGGGGTGAGGTGGCATGGGGAAATTCTTACCCTGGACAACTGTTTAAGGGAGAATCACGGGAAATACAGAAAGAATCACGGGATAACTTCAACTGAGAAGTTGTAGAAAAAAGCGAGAGGAAAAAAACCCAAGAAACAAAGATCAATTTGGAGATAAATTGAAGAAGTTATGGACTGCCAAATTTAGAAGAAAAAAAATCAGCATGCAGTGCGCAAAGTTGTGCGAGGTAGCTGGTTGAAGGGGAATTTGAGGAAAATTGAGAAGGAATTTTGTGAAAAGCTGAACAGAGAAGTTATGGAAGGGAAAGAAAGGAAGAGATTGTAACAAACAAAAGGTATTTTCATCAAGAAACGAAGAAGTTACAGGTCGTCAAAGTGAGGTAAAAATCAGTTTTGTGTGTGTGTTCTTGATGTTTTGATAAGCGTTCTTGATGGAAACTAGGGTTGAATTGATTATGTTATGATATGATTCCATGTTAAATGAAGTTATGTAATTAGATAGGTGGAAACAAAGTGAGATCCAAGTGGTTGAAATGGAATCTGAGATGGAATTAATAGGTAATGAGATAAGTTAGTATAAAATGCATGTATAAGTGAAGAAAGGGAAATATTTTTTGGCATGCAAACCTGAAAGATGTAACTTGGGGTGTGGAAAGAGATGAAAAAGTGTAAATTTGACCCAAAAGTGATGAGTAGTGACTGTAAATGTCGCTAAAAGCCTACACCTCTAATTAATTTCAAACTTCATTTGGACAAATACAAAAGAGAAACTCATATTATTTTTCAAAGATATTCATACTGTAAAATTTTGGAATTTTTCTAAGTTTTCTAACAATGTTAAATATATTTATCCTTAAAATAAGATTTCAAAATATTAAAAATATCAAATGAATGTAATTTAATCTAAAAATTTTACTGAAACTTCATGAAGCTGAGGTGCTTCAGTGTATAAACTTTCGTGATATTTGGAAGCTAATTATTATTTTTGACAAAATTGGTTCCCTAACGCTCAGTTTGGTTATCAAGGTGGGGTTTCAGAGTGAAAATTTTATTAAATGACTTTTCAGTACAAAAATAAGTTTACTTTATATTAATAAGTTAATTGAGCAAATTTGGAGTGTTTATTGGTGCAAAAGTCGGCAGGGGGTGTTTAGGTAATTTTACCTATGGCCATGGGTATTTTGGTAATTTTTTACACCCTAGGAGGAATCTTGTGAAAACTTATGGTTAAGCAGTAAGAAGTATAAAGAATAAGGAATTGAGGTTAGATGGGCACATAAGGTGTGGGTAATGCACCTTATGAGTTAGGGCAAATCCGGTTAATGGATTAACCGTAATAAGTGGAAAATAAATATACGGTAAGGGAGGGGGAGATAAGGTAGGTGTGTTTTTGTATTTTAGGGCTGTCTAACAAGAAAGAATTTTATTTGGTAGGTGATTCCATTGCCGAGAAAATCAGGAAGCGAGGAGTTCATCGGCTATAAAGTCAAACAGGTAAGGATAGTGCAGTTCCGTTATGGTATCTGTTGTTTTGCTTGGCATATCATGTTGATGATGCTTGTGTTAAACTCGTATATATGTGTTGGAATATTAGTTGATCTTATGAACCGCTACTTCTTGTTGACTTGTGATGTTGAGAACTTAAGGTAGAATGAATTCCCTTAGTCCACCCCATAATGAGCCTGAAAGTGTTGTCGAGGACTTATGATCGAAAATGCTCTCTAAGTCCGCTCCTTGATGAAAGCAGTTCCCTAATCTGGACAAGACTAAGACGAACACCCCGTAAGAAGAGGCATCATTAAGTGGAGGGCCAGTGAAGTGAAGTAACTAGCGATCAGTGAAAAGGAGAGTAACTGACAAAAAGAGGATGAAGCGCGCTAGAGTCTGTTGTGTCGCGTCGAGTTAAGCATGCATTGCAATTGATTTTAATTGATGCTGCTAAATTTATTATCTCGATATTCTCATGAAGATTATGCTTTAGTGTTTCTTTTGCATTGCACTTGCATAGTCCATGAGTCTGTCTAAGTGGAAATAATATCGTTCTGTTGGGCTTAAGCCGCTCAGTCTGAACAAAGGTGATGTGGCAAGATGGTTGTAAATGTCTGTTCCTGGCATTCTTAAATCCTTTGCCTTCATTGAAAATTCATGATCGATTCTCCGATAATTTTCGAAAGGGTTGTACGTTGTACTCCTCATATTATCCCTACTAGGCGATTTGCGCTCATTCCTTATCTGATGTGTTTTTCAGGTAGTAGGTTTGAACAAGGTGAGACCTCGGGGAAAGGTAAAGAAAAATTATGCTGAGGTCCTGTGAGGAAGTAAATATTGCCACGCAGATGTAAAATTTGGTGTACATATTAAATTGTGTTATGTTATGCAGTGTTCGCTGCAATACGATGTGTACTATCAAGGAAAATTTTTGTAAGGACGTATTGTAACGTTTCTTCATGATCTTAAGGTTGTAGTTTCTTTGTGTTATATTTAAGGTTGTAACGTTGACAGGATTGACACCTCAGCTCCTGTGATGTCACTTGGGCTGGGGGTGTCACACATAAACAGTTTGATGATTTTTCAAAACGATCTTACACAATCATAGACCAATACCAAAACAAACATAAACCGATACATAAACGATCGTTTGAAGATCATTTTCAAAGCCATTATTTTAAAATACAATGATGATTTTCTAGAGGATTTCAAAACGAGTATAAATACTTCACAGACGATATGGGGAAGGGTCGCAGATAATCACAAGCAGTTTGTTCACAATATGGGGAAGAGTTTCAACTCAATCTCCTTCAATCAGATATCAAGACATTCATTTCCAATTATTTTCTAAACAATCATTGTAAGATACAATGTAAACAAATACAGGAGATATTGACCATAAGCTGAACAACGCCACTCAGGCAATGCACAATATAGAACATATATGCATAATGTAAAATAACTAGTCCTTTTCGTCAAGGTACTAGCCCTGCATAATTACACAGGTGCAGGCCATCCTTACAACGTTTCCCCATAAAATAGATTCACAGGTAAATGTACAAAAACAACAATCACCGAGTCAACAAGTAATTATATGCTTGACATGCAATAAAAATTCATCACTCAAAATTCATCAACATGAATTCAAATAACCGATATCATTTAGAGTTTTAATGCCAATTAAAAATGCTGATATAAATTCATCACTCAGAATTCAAGAATAAGCACAAACAAATAGCAAGAACAGATATGAACAATTATCGAATTTTTTAGACACAACAATTTAGAAGAAAGAATTCAAATAGTTATCAAACTTGCTTAGCATGTAATAAAAGGTGAGTATTAATAAGATTTTCAAAAAACCGATTTAGGTTCAATTGGGGTTTCCTTAGTAATAACTTGTTGATATCAAGTAATACCTCAGTGTCCAACAATAGCCAGAAGTAAATTGAAAGAATACTTACGAATACAAGTTATCGAGATTAGGGTTCGACATGAATTCTTAAACGGGATTCAGATAGAAACCCATACCTGGATCCAAAGCTAAGTTAGTCTAATCGGAAAGTCTTTTGCTTTAACCAAAACGGAACAATCAAATGATCAGATACGGTCTACACTATGATATTATAAACTCAATACTGACTCACGCATACTCTCAGAATGAACCCCCCTCGCCAGGTAGGTAAAATCAGCAAAATGTCCCTTATGTGTAAATATAAAAAAGCACCCTTCTCATACTTAAATAACCAAAACAGACTTCTCATAAATAAAATTAGTAAAATATTCCAACTATATGTGAATTTATCCAAAAGTACCTTTTATATGTAAATTATCAAAACACACTCCTCGAGGTATAAAATTACCAAAATATCCTCTCGGGGTGTAAAACTACCAAAACACTCCTAGTGCCCCTCGCACTTGAAAATTTTAAAAATTGTATTAAAACAATATTTTAAGTACCCACAAGTTATTTTTTGGCTAAGTATTTCAGAAAATTTTCGCTCGAAAATCTGAACCAGTGTTCGAATCAAATGCTTAAGACCGATTTTGCTAAGAATAACTATCAATCTCAGAATGATATGAAATTTTAGAAAATGAAATATATCAGTGATACTAAGTATTTCTAAAATTTTAAGATTAAAATAACTTGGTTTACTATGTTAAATAAATCAAGAAGATTTTTTCATCGATCCCCTAATTTAGCATCTTTTGCAAACCCTCAAAATCCTAAAATTTTCTACGGCGTACGTCCCATAAAAAAAATTGGAAGTCACTGTTTTGAACTTTGTCAGATTCTGATTCGAATTATATCTAAAAATTCGCACAAAACTGTTAACCCTAGCGCCCCTTTTAGTGACAATTATACGTACTGTTCAAATCAAGACACACACTATAACACTTTAACACACACACACACACACTCGTCTTCTTCACTCTGTCGAACACACGTGCGCACACATACACACTGATATACTACCAAATACACACCAAAACATTCAAAACACATTACACTATCTAAAACACCCACACTAACACATAATTATATACAAATCACACGAATACACATATTCGAATCTCACACACTGATTGCAAACACATACTACCATTTAAACACATACTCACACACACATATACCCCTCATCGACCCACGGAAAAACACATAGAACTTGATCCAATTCTCTCCTACACAACAGTAACACCACCATACACCACAACAGAACACACAACTACCCATGCACACACATGCATAACTCACACACACAGTCAAACCCAGAACACATACTCACACATTGAATACACGATAAAACACACTACACCACTTAATACACCAACCCGTACGCTGAAAACCCACACCCAAGGCATAAACGAGCACACACAACCGCGCACGCGAACACACACACGTGCACATAAGAATACACACATTAATGGTTTTTCACCTACACACACACTGAATTCCGAAATGCACCTACAGTCGAAAGTCACACCCATGTGTCCGAAATTCCACTAGAGGAGAATATTACCTTTAGGATTTTCTACATGTCTTTGCTCTCTCTGATTTCTTCTTCATTTTCTGCCGAGCATAGTCCTCCTTCTCCTCTGCTTTCTCGGCTTTCTTCTTCTTTTGTTTTGTTTTCTTGTTATTTAATTAATGAATTAAATACCCACTAGTTTATTATTAAATTAGGTTAGTCACCAACAAAATAGCAAGAGGTTGTACCAATTGAGAGATTGTCTCTAAAAATTTGACACCTAGATACCAAAATTTTAAAATTTCAAAATAGCTTCCCGAAGTTTTCATATTTACAAAATGACCCCAAAAGTTATCAAAATTATATTTTGATCCCGAAAATCATTTTTAGCTTCCATACATTAACCTATCGAAAATCCGAAGCTCCGTCGTCCCAAACTCCCAGAACGTTAACCTACCGAATCACTTAAACCTGCTAAAACCTGTTCACCAACACATATTCGAATTCATCTAATTTAGCATCAACTCCAACTTTTCAAAATACTAGATTAGAATCTACTTAGCCTAAACTATTACCATTTAGTTCCTTTGCAACCCAATCCCTAAGAACGAATTACCAGTACTGACCCGCGTACGAATCTTACTATACAGCAGTGGTGGGCTAACCAGAATTTCACACAGTCTCTTAACCCATTCCCGAGCAATCTACCGTTGATCATAACCTGCAGAAAGGAATCAAAAGAAGGGTGAGCTTTCGAGAGCTCAGTAAGGACGTACAAGGACATCCGAATGAATTACAAAATGATTCAAAAGAATCCATCCAAAGATAATTTTCAAATAAGTATTTCAAACAATCTAGGTAGTTCAAAGATTTCCAAAATCATCAGAAATAGATACCGAAATAAACATTTAAAGATCATTCTCAAAGATTCCAAAATGATCATCTGAAGATCATTTCAAAGCCGTCATTTTAAAATACAAATGATGATTTTTCAAAAGGTTTCAAACCGATGCAGATACTTCATAAGCCATAGGGAAAAGGGTTTTCGATAATCACAAATAGTTTGATCACAACATGGGGAAGAGTTTCAACTCAATCTTCTTCGTTCAAATATCAAAACATTCCTTTTAACATCAGTTTTAGAATGGACATTGTCTGTTACAATGTAAATAGATTCAAAGACATTGACCCTGGGAGAAGCAATGCCACTCAGGCAATGCACAGATGTACACATGCATGATGTACCAGAATATAATTACTAGTTCTACTGGGATCTAGCCTGCATTCCACGCACGATTTAGACCAGCCTTATAACGCCTCCCAAGTTCCACGCACGATTTAGACCAGCCTTATAACGCCTCCCTAGAGAACAAATTCTCAGGTCAACACAAAATCAACAATATCAATGATGATTAACATAAGCTTAAATCACCAAAATCAATTCGAATTTCAATAACAGTAAATATATTAAAATATATCATTACTCGAAATTCCAGAATAGCTGGAAAAAATAGCCAGAACGATTGAGAATGGTTATCAAATTTAGGCACAATGATTCAAAAGAACGGACACAAACAATCATCAAATTTGCTCAGCATCCAATAACAGGCGAGCATCAATAAGATTTCACATTAATCGGTTAAAGTTCAACATTGGGGTCTTTGGACAATAGTATACCGATATCAATACATAATTCAGCGTTCGACATTAGTCATCATTAAATCAAAAGAGTACTTACGCGTACAAGCTATCAAATAAGAGTTCAGACGAAAGTCCTTATCCGGGGTTCAAATAGAAACCCTTACCGGGATCTGCTGCTAAATTATCCTAACCGAAAGTCTTTAGCTTTAACTAAATGAGATAATCAAATCATCAGAATATAGCCTACAGTACAATATTATAACCTTAATATGGACTCACATTTACTCCCAAAATGAACAACCCTCACCGGGTATGTAAAAATTATCAAAATGCCTTTTCTTACTTAAATCACCAAAACGCACTACTACAATAACCTTACCATATGCGAATTTATCCAAAAATACCTTTCTTAGGTCAAATTACCAAAATATCTCTTTCATGGCGGCAAATTATCAAAATACCCCCTCTCACCCTTGAATCACAAAAACAAACTTCCCACAAAGTAAAATCACTCAAACAACCTTACTGTATGTGAATTTATCTCAAAATACCCTTTTAGGTAAAATTACCAAAATACTCCTTCGAGGTGTCAAAATACCCCCTTCAGGATGACAAATTACCAAAATATCCCCTCTCACCCTTGAATCACAAAAACATCCTTCCCACAAAGTAAAATCATGCAAATAACCTTACTGTATCTGAATTTATCTCAAAATACCTTTTTAGGTAAAATTACCATCCCTTTGGGGTGACAAATTACCAAAATACCCCTCGAGGGTTCCCGATTTCGAAAAACTCTAAAAAAATATCTTAAAACATTATTTTTAGCATCCTGAGGTCATTTTTGGGTTAAAAAATATTTTAAAATTTTTTTGCCCAGAAATCCCGAATTGGTGTCTAGACCGAGTGCCAAGAGGCTAGTTTCGCGAAAAATACCTATCGGCCTCAGAATGGCCTAAAATTTTAGAATATAAAAGATATCAGTAATAATTTTTTTTTAATTTTTAGATTAAAATAACTTGGTTTGCTTGTCTAATTAAATCAGGAATTTTTCCTATTCGATACCCTAATTTAGCGCCCTTTGCAGACACCAAAAATTTCCATAACATTTCAGAGCGCACGTCTCCTAAAAATATCAGGGGTCACAGTTTGTACTTTGTCTAATTTTGACCCTAACTATTTATAAAAGTTCGTGAAAAACTGCCTAAATTAACCCTCCCTTTTTAACAACAGAAGTAATTACTATTCACGGATTAGAACCCACACTATCTCACATTTTTTTACACACACCATCTTCTTCCTCCTCACCGCTGCACCTATTTTCACACACACCACCCTCGAACACATATTACCACACATCTAACCACCTAAATCCATCCTAATTAACTTCTAATACACATAGATTATACATATTTACACCATGACACATTAACACTCACACACCCAAAACATCTACACACACTATCACTCAAGAACACACACACACACACACGTATACAATTTTAAGACAACCAAAAATCACCGAAGGGGAAAAAGGGATTACCCTTGGAATCTCACGATTTTCTCCCCTTTTCTTCTTCCTTCCCTTCCCCGAGCTCCCTTTTTTTCCCCCTTCTCTGTTTTCTCCTTCTTCCTTGCTACTGTTATTGTTCATCAGAGGTTCCCCCTCTTTTGTTTTGTTACTTTTTTTTTTGTTTTCCAATTCAATATTAATCCATTAGTTAACTATTAAATTGATTAGTTAGCAAGGAAATCACGTAGGTGGTGGCAACGGTATATGACATTTTTTCTACAATCCTGACACCTATGTCATAATTTACAAAATAACCCCCAAAATTTTCATAATTACAACATAACCCTAAATTTCTATATAATTACATTAAAACCCCAAAATTAGTCTAATCTAGATGAATGTAATTAGACATCACTAAAATATACACTTTCACTCATTTTATTATTTTTCATCACTAAAAACATTAATTACATTTATGCTCTCAAAGTTTTTTAAAATTACTGAAATGCTCCCAAAATTTCAAAAATTATATTTTTGCCCAAAAATTCTTTTAAGCTTCGATACGCTACAAATACCTGAGCATTGTCCAAAATTATAACCCGTTTATTTTTTGGAGCCCAGATGATTATTTAACCGACTCCCAAAGTTCGGGATATTACATTCTTTCTCCCTTATAAAAATTTCGTCCTCGAAATTTGTTCTCTGATATCATATTACTTATAACATATAGGTACTACGCTTCCGTTACGTCACTCCGATAACTATTACATAGTGGCTGAGCTACATCTGACTTTGGCACCCAAATTCATGTCCCATAGATACCCGAACGCAACTATTTAATATTCTCATCATAATATAACACGCAACCCTGTCAGTCATCCCTTCACTCAACTGTTCCAGGATTTCACGAACAATGACTTTGCTAATACCAAAATTCACTGAGTTAAACCAACACCACTCCAAATTCAACGCATATCAAACAGATTAAATCAAACTTATTACAATTCCATCCTTTGCACAATTTACTTAACAATAGTCAGCTTAACTTTAAGCTCAAGGCGTACCGAAATACTAAACGATGATCATAACTTACACTCCACTACAGCTAACATGGATAGGATAACCAATTCCTATAAGCACTTACACCTCACAACAGACAGAAACTGTAGCCACTAGGCTTTCACTGTGCACTCTAACATCTCAAAACCACGAATCTAAATTATTGCCAAGTTCATCACCGAGAGGCGTGTTATAACATAGCTATGTATTGCATACTTACAGTTCTGCATACACTTCACATAACGGCAGAAAACTATAATCACTATGGTTTCACTGCACACTCTAGTGCCTTATCTCAATGAGTCCAAGTTGTTACTGAATTTGTCACCTAGAGATGTGTTCTCCTTACATAGTACAAAATATGACTCTGGATGCTATGTATTCATTCCCAGCAGAATGTAATGGTCTAAGTTATCACATCACTCCCAATTCACAGTCACCTTACTTACAAAATCTTATAGCCTTATCCTTCAATCATCTATTTCAATTAAACATTTAAAACCTTTCGGTTCCCAAAAGTAAGTAACATACTGTCTATTATCACGTGTTCAACCAAGGTTCCAATCATATACCAAATCACCAAATATCTTATCCAAACTTAACCACGTTCTTTCGCTCACAAATTATCTGAGGCTTAGGAATCTACCTAACCTCATATCCAAGTAGGTGAGACTATGTAATGATAATAATAATCGCAATCAGGCAATCAAAACACAAATAACAAAAATCATGCATATTGGCTTGGGGTTCACAACAAAAATTATGTGACATTCCAAAAGAAACGACGGGCACAGAAACGATGATATAGGTCTGGCAAAGCAAAGTCAACCCAACGAATCAGAGCCATCAAAATAGTAAGGAGTTTTTGGTCCTTAATAAGATTCGTAGCTTTCCTATGGCCAGGGGTCAGATACTACCCCATCAAGTCTAAATAGATTCGAAAGGACAAATAAATATCCTGAAAAAGAATAAGACGACTCGGTATGAATGACATCTTCTCTGATGTCTCAGCTTAAGCTGACATTCAATTAAATCGTCCTTGAATTCAACAGACAAAAGAACGAACATTGTACAAGATGGAATTCTCAATTTCCTATCGTATTCCCAAACCAATTCTCAATCTTAACAATAATCACTTCCCGAGAACTTCATTCTCACATATCATCCGAATCACTAACTTAACTATTATTCATACCTTACGAACTTCTAAACACTACTAGGTTTTCTCCTAACACTTACAGATACGTGATTAGAGTGTAATCGATTCATGCCTCGCATGATATTAAACCTCGAACAACAAACAAGAGGAGATCCACAGGAAGCTCTTTGCCCGCAATATAGACAGTATAGACACCAAAAATCTTGGAAACAATTAAAGATTCTCTCAATGGGATGCCTATCCCAAGATTATTTTCTTAGGACAAACCTCCACCCTCAATCACTGTGCCAAAGTAACATATGCAAAAAAGTATGATGCTCTAGAATTAAGCAATATACGAACATCTAATGGGTTAACCTATGGTATACCGGCACCACGTCATCAGATGTGACAATATCCTAAGTAGCATTAACAAACTCTAACTGATATTCTAGGCCTTAGCCCTTACTGACCTTATCCTCTTCCCACCGAGGAACACTGCTCGTTAGTACACTAACTATAGGTACACGACGGATTATCTCTCACAAGCAAACAGTTTTGAACTTAATACTCCATACTGACATACCTAACACATCATTGTTCACTTTATTGCGTAACTCACCACTCTGACTTATATCACACTTACCACATGGGGTGGCCGAAAAACTGACCCGCCACCCTGACCAGTACTCTAAGTAGGTCAAACTTCAGAACATTACGATGGTTTAACTCTAGTACTCTGAGCTGGTCTATCGCCTTTAGCCTGTGCTCCCTTAATTTCCATATCATGGCTCGATCAAATTTTAGAACTCTATCCAGATCTTAATAGCACTGAACCGACGTGGCCTGAATCCCTTATTCTGCCCCAACCTTTAACCTTAGGCACCGTATTGTGCCGACTGTAAAAACTTTTTGCAGGCGATTGTCAGCTCCTAAAAATCTGTTTGGAAAAAATTCTAACTTATCTCTGTTCTATCCGCCCTGTGTTTACTCCTATCTTCTTCTATTGTAAAACTTAAACTGTTCCAAAACACATACCAAATAAAGACATTCCATAGAGTTCGTCAATCAATCTGGGATCACTTTATCTCTCAATTCAGACATAAGCCCCCACCCAGGCTTCTGGCATCTATTTGCCTTCGTCAGTAATATCCGTACTAAAAATCTAGCAGAGACAACAAAATCCTCATTTCAAAATTTTCTACCAATTCCTGATCTGCTTGCATCCCATTGAAAAAAAAAATTGCTTAACATTTGTTCATGAAATCTCATAAAAATACCTGTCGAGAAATAACTCCCTACACTGTTCCTCTCTAACGCCAATCAATTGCTGATGAGTTTTACCCTTTGCTACCATTCTCCACCATTAATCAACCTCATCCCTCAGTTTATATACAGTAAATTCAACCTTTTGTCGCTTTCACTTATAGTTGCTCAAAATTTTCTCTGTGTTGCTAATCTAGTGTTTTGCCTCCAAAATATCCCCACTCACCCTTGAATTACAACAACAGCTTCCCCACAAGTAAAATCACTCAAACAGACTTACTATATGTGAATTTATCTCCAAATACCCTTTTTAGGTAAAATTACCAAATACCCCTTTGGGTGGTAAATTACCAAAATACCCTCGGCGGTTCCCGCCTTCAGAAAAATCTCAAAAACATCATAAAACCCTATTTTTAGCATCTTGAGGTCATTTTTGGGCTAAAAATATTTAGAAAATTTTCGCTCGAAAATTCCAAATTGGTGTCCAGACTGAGCCCTTAGAGGCCAGTTTCGCGAAAAATACCTATCTATCTTAGAATAGCCAAAAAATTTAGAATATGAAAGATATCAGTAAAATAAGATTTTTCTAAAATTTTTAGATTAAAATAACTTGGTTTGATATGTTAATTAAATCAGAAATTTCTCTTACTTGATACCCTAATTTAGAGGCATTTAAGGACACCAAAAAATTTCGAAAAATTTTAGAGCATACTCTCGTAAAAAAATTAGGAGTGACAGTTTTACACTTTGTCTAATTTTGACATTAGCTATTTATAAAAATTTGTGAAAACTGCCTAAATTAACCCTCCCTTTTAGCGTGAAAAATAGTTACTATTCACGGATTAGAACCCACACTATCTCACCTTTTTTTACACACGCCATCTTCTTCCTCCTCACTGCTACACCCATTTTCACACACACCACTCTCGAACACACCACCACACTTCTAATTACCTAAATCCATCCTAATTAACTTCTAACACACAACTAATACACATAGATTATGTAACAACCCGATACTTTTTCGGAGTTATTTAAAGTTTTTAGCAGCAAATAAATTTTTCTTAGAGCCGATATTTTTCTAACAACTTTTAGCAGCAAATTAAATGTTTAGTGATTAGCGTGACCAAAATTTTATGGGTAAACTTTTAGCGACAAAATTCTTACATAGTGTCGATATATTTTTTTAGTGACGAAACTTTAGTTAGCACCGATATATTTTTGTTTGGAACTTTAGAGACGGATTTTTCTTTCAGTTAGCATTGATATTTTTATTTAGCAACTTCTAGTGACACTTAGTAGAGCGGGTTATCTAACAAACCCATTAATTTCTTTTGGTACACTAATCTTTCATAAATAATTACTTGGAGCTTTTGGCAATCAAAAAGAAGAAAAAGAAAATTCAGGTAACGTTTAAACTAACTAACGAAACTTATGGGAGTTTTTGGTAGTTTGTCTTTTAGGGTTTTATATATAACCTTGCATAGTCTATGGTAGCCGTCCTAGGCTTCCCTTCTTCTCGGCAGACCCTCCTTGACAGAGAGAGAGAGGGAGAGGGAGGAAAAAAGAAGGAGATGAAGAAGGATTCTCCGGCGAAATTTTTCGATAAGGTTTCTAGCTTTTTCTCCTTAGTTTTTTTTTTTTCAATTATTATAGGACTTAGGGGGGCTGTGAAAGGGGGGAGATCAGTGTGTCTACAGTATGTTTTGTGGGCATTTTGCAATGAGAAATTGTGGATGCCACGGCTGCCATGAGGACAGCCATGGATACGTACATGTATGAGATTTGTGGGTGTGTTTTTGTGTCTTATGTAATACCGTGAGTGTATTAGTGTGGATTAGTGCGTGTATGCATCAAGGGAGAGTAGCCGTGAGAGTTTTGAGGGTATGTATGCCGGCGCAACCATGATTTCGGCAAGTGGAGCGTTGTGAGAGTAGCCAAGGAGCTGCCGTGAAATGAATTCTCTGTGGTTTTTGTTGCTGCCGTGAAGTGGGTATTGCGTGTCACTTGTGTGTGTTGCGTGATGTGTGTGCGTGCCGTATGTGTGTAAAACAGGGTGTACGTGATTCATGAGTTTGTATACATGTTTCAGCAAGGTGTTAGAGTAAGCCTTTGTTTGGTGGGCTTAAAGAATGGGTCTTTGCCACATTGACAAAGGAGATGGAGATTTGGAGGGAATTGTTCATTTTAAAATAAGCAATCTAATGATGAGGAAGCACTAGGAAATGGAAGGAATCCCATGCACTGATATGTTTCACTACAAAGGCTATTCTTAAGAATTTCTCGGGCTCTCCTTTTTCAGTGAAAGACAAGTCTTAAAGTAGTGTTATTTTTAAGTTGGTTTATAGCTGTTTGGGGTTAAAACAGGAGCAGTAAATTGGGTGCCACATCCTTGTGTCCGTCCCAAATCTGATAGAGTGTTGCAGACTCTTTTTTTATCATTAAAAGAGAAGTGCTCAAAATTCTTCTCTTGTGGTGTACATTAATAGCTATAAGTTACACGGCAAAAATGGTTAGTGCTGTGAGGGAGTATGTACTTGTATGAGTGCAAGTGTGTGTTTTCGTGTGAGCATGTGTGTGCACAATGGAGGGTGTTTGGTGAAATCTGGGTTAGTGAGTGTGAAGGAGCAGAAGGTGTTTTCTGAATGTGCTGAGGTGCAAATGGCTGGGTGTTTGGGTGGTGAAATAAGTGAAGTGCAAGAGGCGAAGAAAATATGGCGTACTGCGTTTTGTGCGTGAATGTGTGTACTTGGTGTGGCCGTGGAGTGATGCAGTTTTTGAGAGAACTTGATATACAAGAGGGAGGGAGAGAGAGAGAGAGCAGTATGTTACGGGTGTGCTAAAGTGTATGAATTTCATGTGTTTTCGTATGTCTGTAAGGGCGTGTGTGAGCATAGAGTGTCTAGGGAGTGAGTGTAGTTCAGATGATGGAGAAGGAGGTGAAAATAAAGTTGCGTGAACAGTAACCACGAGCTGGTGAGTGTGTTTTGGTTTGGAGAGAAAGTAAAGAGAAGAAGAAGAGTACCGAGCGTGTAAATTGTGTTAGCGCTAAGTGCGACACTTGCGTAAACTAGTGCACGGTTATTGTTAGCAAGTGAAACATTAGAGTATGACACGTTAGACTAGATTAGAATTTCTGGCAAAAATTTGATATCGTATGTGTTTATAATAAATTCTGCAATTTCAGAATTATAAAAAATCTTTTGGAGCCCTTAAACCCTGCAAATGTTTTGTGAAAAATTATAGTAATGTTTTTATAGTTTAATAAAGACTCAGTAAAAGTTTGATGATTTTTGGAGTTGATTTGCTATGGTTTCCATATCGCTTTATTTTTAGCAAAACGAATATTTGAAAAATAGTTTTAATGCTTTTTAATTTCTGATTTAAATTTATATAATTTTTATAAATATTTTAAAGCTATTACAAAAACTATGGAACTTAGTTTGCAGTTGGAAGTAATTTTGGGAATTTATGGGTTTTTATTGCATTTAAAGGAATTATTTTAATTAAAAAATATTCAAAAATTCATAAAATTCATAATTTGACTTATTATAATGTTTTAAGCTATAAAAGTGTTTTATTTTAATTTATAATAAATTTAGAATACTGTTATGCATTAAAAAGCGTATCGGGTTCTCGGTTAGGTCGACCGCGAGCAAGGCGGGTTTTGAGCTGAGCGATTTCGAGGTTAGAAGTGAGCACATGGGAGTATATGATATTAGGGTTTCTAGTATATTAGACATAAATTGTGTTCTAATAATTAAATTATAAATTTAGGTTGATTCAGAGAATACTGATCGAGGTTGGTAGCATCACTTAGCTTGGACCGAGGTAATGATTTCTCTCTGAACCCCATTTCGTTATTCTATTTCAAATGTTTGTAATAACAGTTTTACAAAATACATTGATTGTTGATTTCCATGTTTGAAATAAAAAGCGTTTGTTTTGAAACTGTCCATGAAACCCTAATTTGAGCCTGATAGCGATCGTTTGGAATTCATGTTTTACTCTCATATGTTTATTGATCTGACCATCATAAAATATATATTTTGAGTTGTACTTATCTCTTTTCATGCTCATCTGTTTATTGAATTCGATAATCGAAAAGCATTTTCAATTGTTGTTTAATCCTTCTTAATGTTGACATGAGTTAGTAACTTGGGAGTTATAAGGATGGTCTGTATTGTTGGCGTTATAAGGATGGTCTGTTGGATGGGTTTAACTAGTACCTAAATGGACTAGTCAGTGTTACATATGCATATGTAAAGCGATCGAGCACTGCCGGGGTGGCTTTGCTTTTGTACGGCTCATGTTCAACGTTCCCTATTTATGTTTTATTACACTTAAACTGTTTTGAATATTATCCATTCATGCTTTATTATATCCGAAGTGTTTTCAAATGACTATTGTTTAAGGGATTGAGTTGAATACTCATCTCTATGTTTATATCGTATTGTAGTGATTTCATCGAAAGCAAAAATCCCTCAAAAAGTTGTTATTGGACTTGAATGTAAAATCGTTCGTTGTGTTCATCTTTATCTAACTGTTGTATTTCATTGAAAATACTCTTCAAAAGTTTTATATGAAAAATCGTCCGAATCGTTTTGTTATTTTAAATCTTTGTGCGACCTTACTGGGCTCTCAAAAGCTCACTCCCCTTTTGACTTCCTTTCCGCAGGTGACCGCCAGCAGTAGGTTACCTGAATAGGGATTAGAGCCGAGGAAGCAAAAGCGAAGGAATTAGATTTTGGTATTCATCATTAGAACCCCTGCGTGGGCAAACATTATTGTTTAAATTTTTAAGACCTAGTTTGATACTTCAAATGGTTTACTAAGATTTAAAAATTTAGGGTTTAGTTGCTCTGACAGATTGATGGTATTATTTGATTGCGTTTGAGATAGTATTATCTTAGTGTACTGATCCATTGAGCGTTAACGTTCCGGAAAATTCCGGGATGTTACAGATTATACATATTTATACCATTACACATTAACACTCACACACCCGAAACATCTACACACACAATATCACTTAAGAACACATCACATATACAATTTTAACACACCCAAAAATCACGAAAGGGGAAAAAGGGATTACCCTTGGAATTTCCCACGATTTTCTCCCCTATTCTTCTTCCTTCCCTTCCCCGAGCTCCCTTTTTTTCCTTCTCTGATTTCTCCTTCTTCCTTGCCATTTATTTTTTCTTTTCCCTGTTATTACTGTTCATCCGAGATTCCCCTTCTTTTGTTTTGTTTTTCTTTTATTTTTCAATTGAATATTATCCATTAGTTAACTACTACATTAATTAGTCAGCAAGGAAATCAAGTAGGTGGTGGCAATAGTATATGACATCTTTTCTACAATCTTGATAGCTAACATGCCATCTCTCATAATTTATAAAACAATGCCCAAAATTTTACATAATTATAACAATAACCCCAAATTCCTATATAACTACATTTAAGCCCCAAAATTAGTTTAATCTTGATTAATGTAACTAGACATCACTAAAATATTCACTATCACTCATTTTTTTATTTTTCATTACTAAAAAACATTAATTACATTTATGCTCCTAAAGTTTTTTAAAATTACAAAAATGCCCCCAAAATTTTAAAAATTATAGCCATAATTTTTTTTAAAGTTTCAATATGCTACGTATACCCCAGCATTGTCCAAAATTATTATCTGTTTATTTTTTGGAGCCGAGATAATAACCAAACAATTTCAATTCGATGCTGAATCTGCTTTGGACAACTATTTAAGCATGATTTTAGTAAGAGGTAGGCTTTAAGACTCAAATTTGTTTCAGTTTCATTATGGTTGGAACAGTTACTTTATTTACCTTCGTCTTTATGAAAAGTAACCTAGTTACTCGGGTAATTAAGAAACAGACTCTTGTTACTAATATATATATTTTCCTATTCTTTTTTAGGAAAAGCGCAGCCCTAGACCATCAAATTTCTTTAATCAATCCAAACGGCCAAACAACCCATGTTCTTCTTCTAAAATAACTACCCTACTCAAAGCAGCACCGATTGTCACCCACAGCACCATGGCTGATTCTCTAGTTCACACTTACAAATACTATATAGGAAAAATATAATGAACCCATCGAGGTTAGAATATAATTACACGCTTGTCCATCAACTCCATCTTGCTTTTCTTTCTTTTCCTTTCTCTTGTCAACAAAACAACCCCCCTGGTCTTCTCCCTTTAAGTCCAAAAACACCACCAAGGCGCCACCACCAACCACCAAGTACAAAGATAGCACTAACACCACCCCAGCCGCACACACCCACAAAATTTTGCAGAATGCAAAGACATACGATGGACACTCCACCACCAAAACTTTTACGAAGATGGTGGCTACGGGGCATAATTGGGAGATGGAATCAGCTTGACAATGATTGACGCTTGGGGGGGGGGGGTGTCATATGTAATTAACGGTGCCAACACCGATTTTGGCACACCCTGTTGTACTTATCTGCTTCTCATATTAAAATTCTTGGGTTTGCCACTATGCCTGACAATAAAATTTCGTTGGCAAGGTAGATCGAGAAGGGCGTCTTAGAATGTGGGGAACATGGAAAGGAGGGGATTGGGAGTAGTATTGGTTGGTGTGGGTTTTGTTATGGCTAGTGTCGGCAGATTATTAAGAGAAAAATGTAAGATCGAGTATGTAGATGCGTATTTAAAGAGTTATAAGTGGAAAATGTAAGTATTGTTAATTTTAAAAATATGAAATTCTAAGTAAAGGACTAAATGTAATAAACACAAGTGATGATATAATGGAAGGTTACATATATTATATACAAACTTTTGGCATGACATGTAAAATTTTGAAAGACCGGCTTTGAGCGATATTTCGAGTTTTTGTCCTAAATAATATTTTTTAATATTTAATTACTTCTCTATCCAATTTTTAACTTTATTTACCTATTGAATCTATTTTTTGAAATCTCACTTTTAAAGAGAGATTTTAAACTGAGAAAACGTGATTCTAAATTACGTTTTCAATCAAACGTTATTATAACTAAACAAAAATATTGAAAATATAATTTGGAATTGTATTTTTTCAGCTTGAAATATCTCTTTGAAAGTAAGTTTTCTAAAAATAGGTTAGGTAATTAAGTAATACAAAAAAAATTATTTAGGGCCACGATATTTCCCCTACTCTATAACACATAGTGCAGCAACTGCAATCTGCGCCGCCGTAACCATGGGGAAAGGCAACGACGCAATAGCTCGAAGGAAGTTCAAAAGGGCTAACAGAAAGAGCAAGCATAGTGAGTCGCTAAAGGTTTCCAATCGCATCGCCTCAATTATCGCCGCCAAGAAGCGACGAAAGTCCGGCAAACGCAGCATGTGTCAGGTCTTGTTCTATTACCACCCAACTTGGGTTTCAGTAATTTGGTACTCAATGTCAATGGATTGCTTTAATTTCTGGAGAATTTTTGATTTCTATGTACTCATGAAAGATGACTTTTGAGAAACTAGAAAATGGTTATGATCGTTTTCGAGGTTAATGACGCATAGTGATTCAAAACAGAGAATCTTGTAGCTTCTTATCATCTTCTTCATGTTTTGCGTCTCTATATAGTGAATCCCAGAGTCAATACTGTTCGTTGAGAATTTGAGTGATTTTAATGGTAATTTTTGAAAGATTAATAGCTCAGAGAGGAAGGAGAAGAAAATGGAATGAAGAAGAGAAGAATTTTCATTTCGTTTATCTGATCATGCTTACGGTCTATCTCTCCATCCTCACTGTTATAACCAAACCAACAAACTCAAATAGAATTTCAAAACCGTTGTGCACATCCTAAGGGAGGGAGGGAATACACGGCATTAATATCTAACAGCTAATAACTAGACCAATGCAAATAAAATAACTCAGCAACTACTTGACAGCTCAACCACTAACGTGTGACTGGGCACTGTCGTGTTATTTAAGCTCATCTCCTCCAAACGATTTCGTGGTTCACAAACTTGAATCTCGACTGTTGGTGACATAGCTGTTGGACTTGACTCCATTGCTGTTGCTCCAACCGCGGCGGTTGTTGTGGGGGTAGGGACGCCTAATATGAAAGTTCAGTGGAGGTCAGGGATTGTGGGGCATGACATTCCCAGCCCCTTGGATTGACCCTTGTCCCCAAGGGTCAAAATTTGGCGAACGGACTTTGATAACATCCCAATTTTCCGTAGTTTGTTCACCATCCATCAAGTTCCACCGTTTGATTAATACCCGAGCTACTGGTGAGTTGGTCCTCTGAATCATGGCCAATACCAACACAGGGTCTATCACAAATTGTCCTTCTGGGTTGACGACAGGTAATTCCATCGAAGGGCTGGTTGTGAGCCCCAATTTTTCTTGAGCAGGGACACATGGAACTCTGGATGTACTGCTGCGGTAGGTGGTAGTTTCAACCTGTAAGCCACTGGGCCAATTCACTCCAGAATCTCTTATGGTCCATAGAATCAAGGGGCAATTTTGAGGTTTTTCCTGATAACCACTGAGAACTGTCTGTAAGGCCGCAGCCTGAGGAGGTAAACCTGATCATCCGCTGTAAATTCATGCTTAATTCTGTTTGCACCATTGCATTGCTTTATCTGGCTTTATGCCTCCTGTAGATTTGCCTTGAGATGTTGTACCGCGACGTGTCTCTCCTCTAGATACCGGTCGAATGTAGGACGTGAGGTGGTCTAAAGTTTAGCCATTACCAGAAATTTTGGTTTGCAGCCATACAAGGCTTCAAAAGGTGTAGCTTGCAAGGATCGGTGAAAACTGGTGGTGTACCACAATTCGGCTAGGGATAACTACCATTTAAGCCAATTCTTAGACCTGTCTGCTGTAATTCGTCTTGGGTAATTCTCCAAACACCTGTTAGCTCTCTCTGTTTGCCCACCTGTCCATCTGTTTCTGGATGGTAGGCGGTGCATAGGGAGAGTGTAGTGCGGAATAAGCCAAAAAGTCTTTGCCAGGAGTGTGACAAGAATACCTTGTCTGTATCACTGATAATATAGCTGGGTGTGCCATGTAGCTTGATGACTTGATCAAGAAAAACCTGGGCTGCTGACTTAGCTGTTTATGGGTGTGCTAGGGCTATGGCGTGGCATATTTGCCGAGTCTATCCGCCACCAATAATATGACACTTTTGCCACCAGAATTGGTAGACTTTCAATGAAGCCCACGGTGGTGTGTGACCAATGTTGATCACGAATAGGCAGTGGTTAAAGCATACCAGGCATGTGAACATGCTCAGTCTTGCTCCTCTAGACGTCATACCAAGCCACTAGCTCTTGGACATGGTTTTTCATTGCTGGCCAATAAAATAGCATAGAGATCCTCTAATCAGTAGCCTTCATTCCCAAGTGTTCCCAGACCAGCCTCCATGTAGGTCTTCTAGGATTTGCTTCCTGTGGTCATCGCCACTTCTTATATAGCCTTCCTTTGAATCTAAGAATCCATCTTGATATGAATAAAAACTGGTAGCCATGATGTGTTTTTGAGCTGTTTCATCATTCTCAAGGCTATCTTATATTTCCTTAACCAAGTAGGGACTAATAGGGAAATTGCTAAGCATTCTGGGTGCTCTTGAATTGCACGTAGCCTAGACAGGGCAACTGTGATAGCAATAAATCGACCCTCTTTCCTAGGAGGTATGCAGTGGTCAGTCCTTAGGATTAAGGATTAATGGCTCAGGTAAGTACTCCACTTATGTACTAATAGCAAATAATTCCTTTTCATATGTGGACAATCCCGCATTTCTGGCTCCTGGCGCCTTGCCATAATCAGCAATGCACTTGCTTGCTTGCATTGGCACAGCCCCAACCCCAACCCCAACCCCACTATCACTGGCTTCTGTGTCTATTTCAAATGGCTGTGAAAAATTAGGGAGGGCTAAGACCGGTGTTAATGCCATGGCCTGTTTTGAGGTAGGCAAAAGCTCTCTCAGCTCCAGGGGTCCACTGGTAAGCATTTTTTTGAGTAGGGCAGTCAAAGGTTTGCTGGTAGAACTATACTTAGGCCAAAAATTTTCTATAATACCCTGTGAAGCCCAAAAATCCGCTCAAGTCCTTCAAGCACCTTTTTATGGGCCAATGAAGCATAGCATCTATTTCGCTAGTTTCTGCAACCACTCCTTTAGCGGACACTAAATGTCCAATATATTCCACTTGATCCTGAGTAGAAGTACACTTGCTCATTTTGGCATATAAGTGTTTTCTTTTAAAACCTACAGCACTATCCTCAAGTGTTCTAAATGGCTAGTCATGTTTTTGCTATATAACAAAATGTCATGAAAAAGGGCAAGAATAAACCGTTTGCGGTATGCCTTGAACATATTTTCATGAGCACTCAGAAGGTTGCAGGGGTATTAGCATTACCATGAATTAATAGTGGCCTATGTGAGTCTTGAAGGCTTTTTTGTGAATGTCTTCATCTACCACCCTAATCTGGTGGTAACCACTCCTTTGGTCCAACCTAGAATAAATACTGGAGCCATGTAGCTCATCTAGCAGCTCATCAATTATTGGGATTGGTACCTATCCTTCAGTGTCACCTTATTCAGCTCCTATAGTCTACACACACTCTCCAAGTGCCATCCCCCCTTTTTACAATAGTACAGGTGATGCAAAAGGTGAGTTACTGGGTTGGATAAGACCTGTAGCTAGCAACTCATCGGTTATTTTCTTAATCTCAGCCTTTTTGGATATATGAAACTTTGTAAGGCCTGATATTGATGGGTTGAGTTCCTGCCAACAGCTGTATCTTGTGGTCTTGTTGTCTTTGTGGTGGCAGTATTGTAGGTTCTCAAAGATATCTGCAAATTCTGTGTTCAAGGATTGGACCTCAAAATTGGGGTTACTAGTGGTGTGGTCAGTGGTTACTGCATAGATTTGCCCATATAAAACCCGACATTACTACTCAAGAGTTTGGTCATGGCTTGATAGGAATCGTCTGAATGGTATCTGCAGTCATACAATTCCCAGTCAACAACACCTGCTTGCCTTGGTATTTAAAAACAATAGTATGCTGCTCAAAACTAAAGTTAGCACTCCCCAAATCCTTCAGCCACTGCATCCTAAGTACACAGTCACACCCACTAGGGGTAAGATCTTCATTTCAGTATGGAAAGTTTGTCCTCCCATTTACCAGCTGAAACCTTGACACACAGCACTGCTTTGTATCTTGGCTCCATTGGCTATTGCTACTATGAGGGGTCTGACAGAGGTCAAGCAACAACCTCATCTAGGAGCTGATATGGTTTTTATGAAATAATTAGTGGACCCTGTGTCTACCAATATGTTGAAATGGCCTTTATTCACCACCTTGTGATTGTCATAGTAGTGTTGGTGGAGTTACCACCAGAGCTTGCAAAATGATTTCAGTGATTTCCTCTTCAACCTGCTTAGGTAATTCTTGTCCCTCTATCTTTTGTTCCAACTCTATGTGCTCGGGCCTGTGATCAGATATGAGCATAGCAATGGACCTCTTGGGTCATACCTTTGGTGTTCTGGTGTGAAATTGCCACACCAAAAACAGTCTTTGTTCGCTTCTCTTTCATCAGGGGTCATGTGCTTGATGGGCTGAATGGTTCTCAGGGGTTCGGGGTAGGCAGGATGCCCTTGTGGTGGTTGGTTGCTGTGGCATTGTTGGTCATTGGAAGTGGAGGGTGTTTGGTTTGAAGAGGCCTAGGGTAGGCAGGGTAGCTGGTGGTTTTGGGTTAAATGAGCTGCTGGTTTTGTTATGGTTAGATGTTAACTATTGAGTTAAAGGGTTAGAAGCTCTAGGCTGCTTGAGAAGGGTGGAAATCGCGATTTCCTCCTTCCTAGCAATATGTATGGTGTTGGACAGTGTAGCAACTTCAAATTGTTCTACTCTATTCCTTATATCAGGTTTGAGTTCCTCAAATTAATTATAGAACTTCCCCACAGTAGCTACCGGTCTGAGCTGATTGAATTCATGAATGACACACCCTACTAACATTATAGAATCTAGCATACGGGTCCTCTACAAGCTGGATCCGTTGCACTTTTCCAAGGGCTTAATAGAGGTGGCACACCAGTATTCTACTTTGCCTGTCAAATGGACTAGTGCATAAGCTTACACTCCTCATGAATTGGGCAAAACCCGAATACAGCTTACATTTCCTAATCCATCCCAGGGGGTTATTGGTCATCAAACTTGAGAAAATACAGTTTAGGTGGTTTTGGCATAGTGTTACCTCTGGGTTGAATTTCGTGTTGAGATGGAGAGTTGGTGTTGCACAACTAGTGTGGTGGAATGTGGGTGATTCTGCTATGTCTCATCTCTAGCCGATGCTTGGGGTGTATGAGGGCTTCCAATCTGGTGTTGATCTGGGTTACAGTGGACACCAAAGCGATCGTCAGATCTGAGTAGCTTCTTTGTAAATCTCCTAGTGTTGCGTCCACAGACCCAAGGCGGAGATCATAGGTTTCAAAACTACACTTCAACCCATCCTAGGGGCCTGGTATGTCCAGTTCTATATGTGATGTTTTGGATGATCTCGGCATGGCTTCTCCAGAGATTTGACCTGGCTCTTAGATACCAATTTTATTCAATCCTGGATTCACTACGGTTTGTCGAAGAGTTTGAGTGATTTTAATGGGTAGTGTTGGAAAGATTAACAGGTCAGAGGAGGAGGAGAAGAGAATGGAATGAGAAGAAGAAAAGAATTTTGATTTCATTTATCAAATCATGGTTATAGTCTGTCTCTCCATCCTCTCTGTTATAACCAAACCAACAAACTCAAACAGAATTCCAAAACTGCTGTGCACATCCCAATGGAGGGATCACGCTGCATTACTTGGCTAGCTAACAACTAGAAAAATGCAAATAAAACAACTCAGCAACTACTTGACATCTCAGCGATTAACATGTGACTTGGCACTGTCGTGTTATTTAAGCTCATCTCCTCCAAACGGCGTCGTGGTTCACAATCTCAAATCTCGACCGTTGGTGACATAGCCGTTGGCATTGACTCCATTGCTGTTGCTCCAACTGCGGCAGTTGTTGTGGGGTGGCGACGCCTAATACGAATCTTCAGTAGAGGTTGGGGATTGTGAGGCATGAACTTTACTGTCTATAATTTGTGACAGAGTTGCTGTCGGAAAACCATTTCTTGAGAATTGTTGTTTATATATTCAGAAGTCGAGAAGATAAAAAATGAGTTAAGTTTTGGTTTCCTGTTATTAAAAGCCAATCTTGTAGCTTGTATCATTATCTTGATGTAAATCACGAGACTTTATACAATGCTTGTGTCTGCTATCGAGGTCTTCAATTTTCTTGTAGCAAGTTGTGTGCATTAGGAATTTAATTACATTTGTGGCACTTTTACTTGTTGGTCAATGACTCAAGTGGTTTTTGTTGACCTAAGTTGACCTTCAGGTTTTTGGTCTATTTTATTGCTTGCTACTGAAATTAAAGCAACACTGAACTACTTTGAATTTGGTCGAGTGAGTTCTCAGAGAAAGCAGCTTTCGCTAACAATATCAGCACCCCAAGAAAGTCTTCATCACCCGAAACTCCGTTCTAAGCAGTGTACGAGTGGCATCTTGAGCATATTGTGGTGCAACATCATTGTTATCATTACCAAGTTAATCTTTACTGAGAGATGATGATAGGAGTCAAGGTTTTAGTAATTTCGATATAAAAACTCTCTTTGAAGTTATCCGTTCGAAGGTTGCATAAGAGGTATCAGGAATTCATGGATCAATAGTAAGAAAACATTTTTTCCCCCTCATTTTTTTAATATTTCCATCCAAAAATCAAATGCCAATGGTTGCTTGCTAAAATCTCTGTTGAGGACATCAAAACATCTTTTATATCCACACCATAAGAAGTGTTTCTTGGTTGCATTATGATACCATTCTTGGCTGCATTATGATACGCAAAAATAATATTCTTTAGTTTCATGTGAACTTGATTACTGTCCATCAAAAGAGATCAGATTAGAGAGTAAAGCATCAGGAATTCTAGCGTTTACTATTTTTGTTCTGAACAACTACTTGTTACTTGTTAGACTTTTTCTCGAAATTATGTTAAGTACATATGACCTGCAAATCATTGATAAGAATTTGTGAATCAAACCAGCTTGCAAGAAAAGGACAGAAGTTGCTTATCATGTATGCTTGCTGAATAATATCTTTTCTCATGTTTCTTTTGAACTTTCTGGTGTGTTATTTGTTGATATTGTCCTAGGAGTGGAGTAGAAGTAAGATCTTTGTCCATGTTTCTTAGAAATTTGACCTGCTGTGACGGTTATAGGGAATGTGTTATAGCCTTCCTACAATCGAGGATCCCTTCAATGACCGGCAGGGAATTTTGGATCTAAAAAGAAAAAAAGTCAAGAAACACGCACCATCTAAAACAGACCGGAAGATGTCTACCAACAGGAATACTATTGAACCAAAGAACGGAATCCTTGATGCAACTCATGCAAATTTAGGTTGTCATGAACAGAAACTGGCGAGGTTTGAGAATTTGCAGAATAAGCACACAGCATCACTTACGCCTGTTGGTAATGAAGGGCTGGAAAATGCCTCCAAGCTAGGAGAAGCAATGGTTCAGCTGATTGGGAAGAATGCTCAAGAAAAGCATTCGTTTGAAATCCAAGGCTGCCCATCTAAGTACCTAATTTCGTGCTTGAATTCGATAGAGAATGCACTTCGGCATGATGGAGCCTTGATCACTGATGACGACAAGCCTTTATTCGTTAACACATGGGGTGTGGAGTTCTGGAAATGCTATTCAATTGGGAAAGATGTAGTTGATACAAGTGGAGCTTGTTCGACGACTGAGCAAATTGCTTGGATAGTTTCAACTGCTGCTGATACCATTGCCAGAAAAGAGAAAGAAGGTTTATCATTGACCAATCCATTTCTTCTATTCCTTGTGCCATCCCAAGAGAAAGCCACAAAGGTATGAAGATGTTTATTTTTCTAGATATTTCTGTTGACAATATTGTGCAATGATGAACATGCTATGAGTGGTTTTGATCTCAAAGCTCAACGCCTTTCACTTGGGTCTCGGGGCATGGTTAGCTATCATCTTGCTTTAGCTTAAAAATGCACTTCAAGAATTTGTAGAACCACAATAAGGAATCCAAAATTTGTCTCCTTTAAAATGAAAATAAATATTTGGAAAGGAGCATTACCCTGTTATAAGTTGCCAGTTCAGTATGGCAAAAATAGGGTTCATACAAAGAAAGCATAGGCTAGGCATAATATCAAATAAATTATTTTCCTCTCTGGTAAATTTCACAAGGGCTATGTCATGCCTCGAGAAGGACATGATTGAATAAACATGCCACTAGGATAGTACCTCAAGAGCAAACATAGCAAAACTGATAATCTTTTTATATATGCAGAAGCAGTAGACCAAAGTGCCTTGACGTGGATACACTGCTTAATCAGTAGGATTTCATGCTTCAAACAAGCACAAAGTGGATACTCAAGAATAAATAATCATGCTCCAGAAAAGTAAGTACCTCAATTCGGTTACCAGTTCTTCCTCCTGAGTTGAGACCGATGAATGGGAAAAAGAAATTCCAAGGAATCAAAAAATTGTTTGTACCGTACTTCTGACTTAATTTTGATCCCCTGACAGCAGTACAAGAAGGTGTAAGTACAGATAAAAAATGTGTGGCACGTGGCATATATCTTTTATTTAATAAAAACGAAGAAGTGATTAACGTACCTATACATATACTCCCTTCGTCCCTAAGTAAGTGCAACCGTTTCTTTTTTAGGATGTAGTGCTATGTTTCCTTGTTGGGATATAATTCTTACATATTATGCCACCATCTGTTAATCTTTTTTTTTTTTTTTAATGAAATGGGCCCAATCGTTTATAGCATCTGATTTCAATCTCTTTCTCTCATGTCCCTTGTACAATAAGGGTTGGTCTCTCATAGCTCGTCCTTGCAGCTATAATCTCTGGCAATTAGACAATGCTTCGAGTTCTTCATCTTTCTTTTTCTTTTCTATTTTAGTGAAATGCACATCACTCCCTGCCTCTCTTTTGTATGTCGAGCCCTTCTTCCCCATAACCATTCCTAGACTACAACATCATCATTAACAAGCCCGTCAACGTTTCTGGCTACCTTGAAACCATATGCCAACCACCACTCCCAAATATCAGATCTGGAAAAAAGGATCTAAAGACGACGACTTAATGTTCAGTTGTTTGACCAGCCGCAACTAGGCGCTGAGAAAAATAGTCTAGTCATGCCGGGTGGTCGACTAGGCAGGCTATGCGTTTGACTAGGCGGCCGACTAGGCGTTGAGGTGTTTGCCGAGGGAGTTAGGCATTCGACTATGTAACTGATTGGGGACGAGGCTCTTGAGGAAGGACTGAGAGAAAATTGGAGGGCCAAAGGTAAGGTAAAGAAAGGAAATGAAAAACCCAGTTAGTGATCTTTTGATTGAGGAAAAAAAAAAACCCAGTTATAACTAAAGAATTCGATTTTTCTAAGTCAAGATGTGGCCTTTGGTTGGAGAAGATTTGGGTAAAGGGAAAGCGAGGAAGAAAGAGAGAAAGGGGTTACGGGACCCACAACCTCCTGACATATCAAAGGACACAAAGAATTACCAAAAAAAGACATCAAAGGAAGAGGAAATTTAACGAGTTTGACCACATTCCTTAAGATGTGTGCTATGTTACATGGACTCGCTGTCGGTGTCTGGATTGGATACGTGTCCTAGTGTTGGACTCACCTACTTTGAAAAATTGGGGAATAGTTGACACGGACACCGAGACACAACTAACACATAAAATATTACTTTTAAGTACGATTATGTTTTAAAATGTAATTTCCACTAACATTACATATAAGTACTGGCAAGCATAAATGGGTTATACATTTTGTTTTGATTTAGATATTTTTGGTTTTGGGACAAGGTAGGCCTAAAACTTGAAAAAGAAAAGCAAAGAAAGAAAGATGTGAGTGTACAAAGTAATTATATCTACTAGATATTATCTAGCCTGTCAAAACTCAAAAAGCAAAGAGGATAGAGACCCATGTGACCATTGACTTGTGGCAGAAAGTACTAGGGTCTGCCCCCCCCTCCCTCTCTATCTTCTCTCTCTTTCTCGTAAGTTGATGGCCAGATCTTTTTCTTCTGATTATCTTCTTCTTTTCCCTCTTCAAAACAAGTAGATCTTCTTCTTCTTCTTCTCTATCTCTTAAAAACCTTCTGAGCTTCTTCTTTGTTCGATCTTCACCATCGCTCTTTGGCGGGAAATGTTAACGTGGAGTATCTGTTTGGTAGATGACAGATCCAACACGCTTCCTGTGCCGGTGTCCGCATCGAGTCATGATTGACACTGTCCCTTCACCCTAAAGTGAAGGGTCCATGTAACATAGATTGTGTGTGTTGTCAGACCTATCACTTAATTTGGGATAGAGGGAGTAGCGTATGATGAACATGGAACAAGTAAACATGTTAATCCATCATAGGTTCATCAATTATTCATCCTCAAATGTCCCGTAACAGCTTAGTTTTAATGTTTGGTTCTAAACAGTTAAACAGATGTATCAGATCATAGTCAAGATGCTTATACCTGACATACCAAACATAATCATGGTGGGCTGAACAAATCGAAGCACAATTTGTTATCATGCCGCTAATGTGGGATAGAGCAGGCATAATCATCGCTTTCCCAACCGCCGGTTAACACACATCACAACTTCTCACCTACCATCCCTTTGATAAGGTTTTGGACAAATCATGCCAAGTCTGGTGATCAAATAGAGTCTGCAAATGATCAAACATATTTCCTCACAAAGCACGCCAAGCATAACTATTTGGTGTCTCTAAAAAGATAGAGCCCACTTTCTTGTTGTCCCACTTTTTGTCCCTTTCTAACCGTACAACTAGGGCTGTATACGAACCGAGTTCGAGCCGAACATGGGTGTATTCGAACTCGGTTCATTTAAGTTTTGATATGTTTGAACTCGGCTCGAGTTCGTTTAGAATCAAAATATCAATGTTCTAACTCGGCTCGAGTTCGTGACTACGAAACTCGGGCTCGACTCGTTTAACTCGTTTAATAATACGAGCCAAACACGAGTTCGCAAACTCAGCTCAAATTCGTGTTCTACCTAACAATCACATCCCTAAATTTGCTAAAAAATCTCAGATCCTTCAAGCTATAATGCATCAAAATAAAAATACAGAAGATAAAAAGGGAGGGATGCATAATTAAAAACAATGAAAAAAGGTCTTGATCGCTTGGCGATATCACCGATTTTTCACCTTTTATTCCTGTCGAGCAGAATCCGGCCATTCTTGTTGAAGCAGAATCTGGCGACGGGATGTCATGAAGAGAGAGAGAGAGAGAGAGAGAGAGATTTGCCGATCTGTAAAGGGTGTGTGCTTGAGACGAGGGAGGTGACTGGAGAGAGTACGATTGTTGCCAATCTGTGAGGGAGTCATGGAGGTGTGTTTGAGATGAGGGAGGGGGCTATGTGTTTGAGACATGGGAGTACGGTGGCAGTTTGTGATTTGGAGTTTTTAGGTTTAGATTGTAGATTATGTACTAAGGGCTTTTGGGATGTTGGGCTGGGCTATGTAGAAATTGGACATGCATTGATATATAATCAATCAGATGGGCTTTATGTTAATAACTAATAAGTGGGCTTAGAGTTATGGGCTAATTGGCTTTAAGACCTCTAGATTTAAATTTAAATTTAAATTTATATAGTATATGTTAATTATTTAAACATATTATAATTAAATTATTCTTTTGACGAGCTGTTCACGAACACGTTTATGAACATTTTGGAGTGTTCATGTTCGGCTCGTTTATTAAACGAGCTCTAAAAACTTGTTCATGTTCTGTTTGTATATTAGACGAACGAACATGAACGAGTTTTATGGAGAACGAACCACGAGCCGTTCGTGAACAGCTCGGTTCATTTACAGCCCTACGTACAACTCTGCCTATCCTTCAATATTTCTCCAGCTTCTTCAAAATCTTCTCTCTCCCTTTCCAATCTGTATACATCTGTATTCTTATTGGAGGGGAAGTATTACATATACGAAGACAATTCTATACATGAAAAAAATATGAAGGCACGTTTTTGTGTATACACTATAGACTTTGACGAGGAGAGTGAGACTCCATATAGTGCGTGTATGTGTGGGTGAGTTTGTGCCTAGAGTAGCTATCTGTGTGTGATGTGTGTGTGTATTTGTGTGTGTGAGAGAGAGAGAGAGATTTTTAATCCTCCAATCACGATTTTGAATAATAGATTTAGGATGTATCCTAGAATAGATAGTATCGTACAATTACTTATAGCTACTTAAACTAGGAAGGAGCTGGTGCTGGACCGTGCTGCCATGTGGCATGCTCGGGATCTGCCATTTGCCACGTCCCATTTCTCTCTCTTCAAAATTCACCGTTATCTCCAAATAGGTGTAGCAATTTCACCCGATGTTAAGTTGGGCCGCTTCAATTGCATCAGATTCATCTTGTTGAGATCTTTGATACGAGTGCACTCAAGGCAATATCTGTGGAGTGCAAAATTTTTACCAATTTACCTTTAGTTAACGGCTATTGCCTCGTTAAGCATGCAACATTGCGAAAACTATGAAATGTACTTAATTTTATACAAGCAACTAATGTTTCACAAACATTCTAATGAGTCACTTGTCAAACATCTAACATTAAAACAAATTAACCGATTATTTAGGTTTAGGGGCGTGCAGGCACATCCTTAAAGGACAGTTTGCCCATTTCGAGCAACTTATATGAATGTTTGTGATGGATACTACTCTAGTACTTGATAAAATTAGATCTTTAGAGCCCAAAATATCATCCATCCTTTAATAAACCTCCTTAAAACCAGCTTTATTAGAATCACAAAAGCGAATTTAACTGCTTCCAGAAGTCATCATCGAGAACAGTTCTTTTCACGTCAATATGTTCCTATGAAGCACGGGCAACTCTTACAAGTCGAGGTACCTTGTCCGATGCATACTGACACCCCGATACCTCACTGGAACCTTAGGAGACGTGTTGGACACCATTCAGAGGTCTTCGTTTTGTAAACATACAACTACCAAAAACGTCCTTGAAGTATAAGAGTTTTGTCAGCATCGTTCCTAAACTATCATTTTAGCCAAATTTAGCCGTAAACTATCAAAAGTGCGTCCAACATGTCTTTCTGTCGGTTGGGATTTGGAAATGGCCATTCAATTCCCCAAAACGAGGGGCAAAACTGGAAAATCACGGTTCATGATAGTGTAGGGACGATCCTGGTTAGGGGCATTTTTGGTAGCTGATCTTTCTTCTTCTTTTCGTCTTCTTCTTCCCTTCAACAATTCCACTCTCACCACTAGTTGCTTCATACTTCCTCCTACCACCACTATCACCTCTGTTACCACTTCACGCCACCCGATCATCATAACTACGACCACTGTCAGGCCTACCACAGTAGATTGAATTTACGATCAAGCCCGCCAAAACCTTGATGCACTCATCGCTGTGGGTATAGCGAATGTTTGGCTTACTTTCTGCAACAATGGCATTTGATAATTGTCGTACATTGAAACAATTTGATGATGGTGGTGGGTGGTTCTTGGTGGGCACGATATATGGTTGTTGTCGTGGTTGCGATGGGTGACTATGATGGTGGTAAGTTCGATGAGGTGGTTGTGGCTTTATGATGGTGGTTGTGGTGGTGGAGGTTTAATGGTGTGGCGGTGTTGTTGATAATGGGTGGAGGGGCGGTGGGCGTGGACTGGATGTGGTGGTGGGGAACAATGGTTGTGGGTTTAATGGAGTGGTTGGTGAGGTTTAATGGTGTTTAGGTGGTTTTGTTAATGGGTGGTGGGTGTGTAGGCGGGCTGGCTCTAGTTGTGGGGAACAATGGTTGTGGGTTTGATAAGGCAGTTGTTGCAATGGTGGTGTTAATGGGTGGTGGGCTTTGTTGCGAGCTCTTCAGAATGCATGAAGTGCCCATGTCAGACACTAGACACTTGGATATCGGAATGACAATCTAAATTTGATCTGGCGGATATTCGCCCAGCCCCGCCCAGCCCCACCCCGCCCTCTTAGGAGTTTTTTTTGGTACTTTGACCGGGTTATGGTTTTAATTTAAAAAACCCGCAGCGGGTACAGGTCGGATTTGGTATTCTCTCTAATCTGCCCCGATATCCACCCCGTACCCGCCCCCGTTTAATATAATACTAACCCTAAATTATGTGTAATCACAACCGTCCATCTAGTAGTATATATATGCACACAAATCAAAAACCCTACACACTTTCCTTTTCTCTCTTCTTCCCTCTCTTCTCTTAGACTTTCTTCAGCCACGGCCCCTCTTCTCTTCCCCACTCCCTTCAGCCGTGGCCCCTCTTCTCTTCCTCACACCTTCACCTTCACCTCCACCTCCACCTCCACCTCACCACCAAACACCGTCCACTCTGTCGCCCCCCACGACCACAAACAGCCAAACACCGTTCTCACCATCACCGCCCCCACGGCCACAAACCACGTCCACCGTTCCACCGTGATTCGCGATGAGAGGCACTGGATCTGGATTCGCAATGAGAGGCACTGGATCTGGATTGGAAATTAGCTCTTTCCTTTCCTTTTTTTTTGTTGGCTGAATTTGCTCATTTCATCGGATAAGATTTCTCAGTTTTACTTGAAGCTTAGTCACTACTGAAAATTTTGACCCAACCCTACTTCTACATGGTAAAATACCACAATAAACTATTGACTATTTCAAATGTGGGTAATTTTGTGCAATCGGTCTCTTTTTGTAGATTTTGTCATTTTATCTTCGTAATGGTTTTGGTAAAGGAATCTCTTCCATCAAGAGTTGTCTATGCTTGGGGTTTAGCTTGTAGCATTCCATGCTTTTGTGTTATTAAGATACGGCAAATGGTTGCTTGTATACCTTGGATGCACCCTGAGATATCATCTGAACATTGACTCCATTGGTGCTGAGAACATAAAATGCCTGCAATAAATAAGGCCAGGGAGATGTAAAAAAAGTGAAGACCATTATTTCAATCCAAAACGGAGATGAATTTTGTATACACTATGCGGATAGGCGCTGTATGCAGAGTGCAAATCTGTGTTGATTGGTGAAAATTGGTGACTTTGTTGAATTTGCTTCAAAAAAGATCGGGGCCGATCGGGGCGGGGTCGGGTTTTTTAAACCAGTTTAGGATCGGGTATGGTATTCCATTCATTTGACTCGGTGGCGGGGCAGGGCGGGGTAGGATTTCAAGACTACCGGGGCGGGTATGGATTTTACAAGATCCGCATCCAACCCGCCCCATTGCTGTTCCTACTTGGATATGGGTATGAGATTTGTATCCGACTTGTCTCATAAAATAGGCCGTTGTGAACACTTTCTTATGGTGGTCGTTTTAATTCGTTGTTGCCTTGAGATGAGACAAGTTTTTAATTAGAACCATGTGCGTCGCATAAAACACTATTGTACGTTAGAAATAAATTGAAAGTAATAGTTAATAGAAATCTTTTGTCTTGTATGCTAAAAATTAGACAAATCTGACCAATGGAAATGTATTCGATCCGGACACTCCATGTAATATAGGTAGTGGGTGAGCGGGTGGTCGTCTGGCTGGGGTGGTGGGGAACCGCGACTCTTCGTTTGATGGGTTGGTTGCCGAGGCGGTGGTTTAGTGGTGTGGTATTGTTGTTGATAATGGGTGGTGGGTAGGTGAGCAATGGGCTGACTTGGGGGTTGGGAACGGTGGTTGTGTGTTTGATGGGCTGGTTGCCGTGGGTGGCTTAATGGTATGGTGGTGTTGTTGTCAATGTGTGGTAGGTGGCTGGGCAGTGGGCCGACTGTAAGGGTTGGAAATGGTGGTGGTTAATTTGATGAGGTGGTTGCTGCGGTGGATGTTTAAACCCACACAGAGGTGGTACCGGTGGCAGCTAAACTATACGTGTATCGTCAGGATCATCCCTAAGCTATCATGAACAATGATTTTCTGGTTTTGCCCCTGGCCCGGGGCATCTAACGGCCATTTTTCCAATCCCGACTGACAGAAGGGCCTGGTAGACGCAGTTATGATAGTTTAGGGAAGAATTTGGCTAAAATTATTGTTTACTGACGATGCTGCAAAACACTTTTAGTTTAGGGACGTTTTTGGCAGTTGTCCCTTTCTTGAAGGTGTCCGACACTTCACAAAGCAGTGTCTCAGACACGATTGGCTCTTAAATAACTTTTAAAACTTACTTCGGGGGTTGGGATAGAAGTATTAGGAAAAGTTTGGGGCTCTTTTTAGGAATATAAAACTTTAGGTAAATTCTATAATATCGAAAGATTGTTTATCCCTTTCTCATTTGCTACTTCAGTGCTGCCTTACCGAGGCAGATGAAGATGGAGGATCTCGCCTGCAGCTTCTTCTTTCCCTCTTTCTCTGTCATCCCTTTCTCTCATCTGTTATAATGGAATGCTGCTGCTGCTGCTTCTGAATCTAATTTCTTATGTTCTTTTCGTTCTTCTTGTGTTGTTTCCTCTCTCTCCTAGTCCTTTCTTATGTAAAATACAATGACTTCTTTAATTTCATTTTGATCAACTTCTTCAGTTTGCTGCTTCCTCCTTTCTTCACTATCGATATTGATGTCGAAACTTGCTTCTTACTTGATTTCACTAACGGAAGAAGTTATGGTAGTAGTGCAGTAAGTTCATCTATGGCAGATGAGCCAGGTAAATTATTGTGGAGATCCAGTGTAGCAAGGCCACACAAGGCCTAGAACTTGATTTGAATGTTTTATAGGTGGAAAGTGTTTGAAACTGGGTAAAAGCATATATATAAACATGTAGATAAAAGAAATTCAGCGGTTTCACATGGTGTGTCCACAATTTGGTTTCTTACAAATTGCGGTGCAAGGTGTCCCGGTCGGTTCCGCATTTGAATTGCTCATGCTCTTCATTCCTAACCATGTTTATTAAAGAATTTTTTTTGTCGAAAGAGATGCTATAGAACCACATAATGCTGACCAAATGTTGTCTTCTTAACTTGAAGGACTTCTACCGCAGAGAACTTTCTGAATATAAAGGATGTCATGCTGTGCTTTTTACTATATATATTACAATGCCTTCCACTCTCTCGTAAACATTTGCGACAAAGATTAGGCTTAGGTGCTCGGACCTTGCAATGTCTTTTATGAGCAGGCTTAAAGTATGGGCTATACAATTAGACCAGAAAATGTAAGGATATGCTTCCTTTATAATTTCTACTGCATGCTTGCAAGCTCATGCATTGTTGGTCAAGACTTGGACAACGTTGTATGGTCCAAAAGATACTAGAGCTTTACTTAGGAGATCAGCAAATATGGACGCCCAACTTTTTATCACCTGAACATATCTTACACTAAGAAAGATAACCTGCCGCTGAAAACTCCAGTAGATGTATTAATGGCTTATTTAGTAGTGTTGCTCCATCCACCGGTTCCCTTAGAGACTCCGAATAAAGGCCTTTGATCTCTTATCGCCATCGATACACAATTAACATTAGCTTTGTCCTTATCAAGCAATGTAGTTCGTATTTTCTCTGAATTTGGTCCCTTATAGCCTCTAAGTACGTAATTAACAACTCTAATCAAGTCAAAGGTGGTTTGGCAACATTAAAAGGTATCCCATAACCATAAAAATAGCGATCAACTACACCATCAACATCACCAATCGAAAGCAAATGAAAAATATCAGTAAGAGACTTTTGATTCAAGATTTTAGCATTCTTACTTACAGTTGAAATAATAGGTTGAATGTAAGTAGCTGCGGCCCTGAGCCCATTAAAGCTTTTTGCATCTTATTCTTTTTTATCCTCTCTGTCTTCCAGTTTGCTACACAATGCTACTCCTTTTTGGCCGGGAAATAAACCAATAAGGTGAGCTCTATTTCTAGAGTAACTTCCCGCGTGAGGTTCAGCTTTACACCCAAAACTATAGCCACTTATTATCTGTCTTTTCTCCAATCATAGTCACAATAAGTTTTGAGGGCTGTGGCTGTAACCCATCCTAGATTCTGATCAACATCTTCATTCTCCAAATCAATTGGTATATTCATTTTCAAAACTGTATAAAGTAGCCAAAGGTACCAAAAAAAGGAAATTAGAATGAGAAATTTGCTAAGGAGAAAATTCACCCAATGAAAACAGATATAGATTAATGATAAAGACCTGAACCTGGTAAAAATAGAAATCAATTACAGACACAGGTCTTGACTCTTGATTGTGAAGGCCAGAGCACCTTCTTCAGTTTTTCTTGAGCACAGTGCCCAATCCCAATTATCACCATTTATTTTCTTGATTTGCCGTTTAAAATAAGAAATTGAAAGCTGTATTCAATTCTACTTTTTACGTACCACTCAAATAACTTGGAGGTGTCGATATTTATGCTATTACATACGCATGAGGGAGCAAAATTTTCAAAAAAACAATAGTATGTCCTGATATGTGTACCTCTTACAAGATAGCGTACCGACTTTTCAAAACTCATTCCCGACCTCAATTACATTCAATGCGTGATCTCACATACTGTCAAGTCGCAAACTCCAGAAACTCATCTGTGCACCAAAAAAAATTAATTTACGAATTTCTGGCAGTTTCGCACTAGAGTCCCAGACTGCGATTTCAGTGCATTTAGCCTTGGAATGCAGGCAATTGTATCACCTAGGTCGAGATATCGAAGGTTGGCCAGTTAATTTTACTTTCTAGTGACCAAGAAAGAAACGAACCCAGCCCAATCTAATAAACAATAGCTTATTACGCACAAGAAATATGATAGAAACTATGCATCAGAAATATTGCCTGACCTTGGGAATACTAATAATGAGGCATCTAAATGGTGCTAATACCGGTTATAATTTATGTGACATGGACTCGGTACAAGGATTCGAGTCGGATATGTGTCTAAGTGTCGGATTCGTCTATTTTTCAGAACCCTGGACATGGGGAGACGCAAAGTATTCCTACCTATTCTTGTTTCTTAGTTGTTCCTTAGTTTACATGGTGTGTTAATGTTTTACCATATGCATATCTTTTTAATTTTAAACTGAGATCATCTCAAAGCAATAACGAATGAAAAGAAAACAATAATAGTGTTCCTAGTGGCATATCCTACGGGATGTATCGGGCACATATCCCATACCCATGTCTAAGTGTCGAGTGCCCGGCCCGGGTACTTCACGAATTCTGAAGAGTCATGTAACATAGATTATAATGCATAGTACGTAGACAATAGATTATAATGCATATTACGTAGCATTATTGTCTGTGGGTTCTCTTCTTTTTTAGCTCAGACTTGATTGGGCCTTATTTGCATTATTCTCAGGTACGCTCAGTGTGCAAGCCTTTGAAGGCTCTAGGAATACATACAGTGAGTTTACATCCTGGAGCCTCATTAGATCGTCAAATTTATGGGTAAGCATGGACTCCCCACTCTTCTCCTATTTTGCATGACGGTCTATATTGCCAATCCCAGATAAAATCCAGTGCTTAAACATATGTACACAGGCTTGAAAAAAATACAAGCTTGCAAATGCATAGCCTTGATCCACGGCTTTATTGACTTGACAATTTGTGAATTACATGCAAGCTTATTCATACATAAGGTCATCTGAGTGCTGTGTATATAAGGTCAAACGTCGGCGTAGACAACCTGCATATTGATACATTTCCTTAAATTATCCTTCTTGTTACGAATTACCGCAGCAACAAACGCACATCACAAGATTTCAAGAGGTTCACGAATATGGCTATGACCCGAGAGCATGGTTAGTTTGCAACTCCACTAGTCAGCGATATTTATAATGCAAAATCCTAACTCTCACTCTGTTCTCACTCTCTCATACAGTCTCTCGAGAGGAGTTACCATATATATAGAACCTAGTTATTATTTTCCCTCTGCAATTATTTTCCTTAGCTATTACATGACCAAGTTGCCAATCAGCTCATTTTTAATAATGTGTCTGACCAATTCATCAGATTCTCAAATTTTATATCAAATTCATTACAAATCAAATTTATCTTTGTAAAATGGGTATCTTGTACCTCAAACAAGACATGACCTTTCTCTTGCTACCAAATATTCGATTTAAAATCATAAGCCAAACAACCAAATCAAATTCTGCACATCTCAGAATCCATAAATAAATATTGCAAATTGTGTTGAGGTCTAGGTAGCATGGACATGGACTCGGACAACGACGGGGACACCGGACACCTCAATTTTCAAAAAATCAGATTTTGGACGCCGCAGGACACCACTATTTTTAATATATTTTTATGATATATATATATATTTAATAAATATAAAATACATTTCACAACCTAAAATAACAAACAATAATGAAAAACTACTAAAACAAGGAATTCAAACAAATACAACTCATACATCAACATTTATTTGGTACTGGACAAAAAAACTAAGTTAAAAAAAAGAGGGTCTTTCAGTAGAATGCACGACAGAGGGAGAGAAAAAAAAGGAAAGACACGAGACTCAAGAGGGAAGGAACTTTTAGTAATAACTAGAAGAAAAAGGGAAGGAGATGACTGACGAGACAGAGAAGAAGCGAACCTGTGGGTCAGAGACGGCGGTGGAGGACCTCCGGCGACGATGCCAAGAGCTCTGGCGAAGGGCGACGGTGGACAGATCTGTCAACTTCGGTATCCAGCAACACCGGCAACTTTCAGATCTGTCAGCTCCGGCAACACCGGCGACGAGAGAGAAGAAGACGGCCGACAAATGAGGTGAGAGAGAAGAAGACGACCCCTGAAATTAGTTTAATTCTTCTCAAATTGGCCCCAAACTGTCCGACACTGCTCCATGCCGTGTTCGACACTTCTCGACGAAGTGTTCGACATGGTGTCGGAATTAAAAAATAATAATAAAAATTCAGACACCGATTAGCCATGTCCGTCACGTTTCGGCAGGTGTCCGGAGGGTGTCGGGGTGTCCGTGCTACCTAGGTTGAGGTAACTCAAATAGGCATCAATCTTAACTCAATTAGAAAAAGTGACATTTTCCCTTGGTCTTGGTTACCTTTTTGTTTTAATAATACCAAAATTTATCAACATATATAATCCCGCCATCATTGCCATGGATCCCAACCTACCAATGTTGCCATGGATCCCAACCCACAACTGTCGGCAAGGATCTAAGCCCTAATGGAATACCAACCCACCTTACAACAAGAAAGAAGAATCATAATTACATCGAAACGACCAATTTAATGCTGATAAATTGACGAACACAGAGACGCCAGTGTAGATATGAGAACAGGGACTCGGGAACAAAGAAAACATCATATTGGACGAGTTAGTGCCGTGATCGACGGCATGTGGTTGGGAGTTATGGTGAGGGGTTGTGCTGATGGTGGTGGTTGGCTTACGGTGGCGAAGTTTGGTGAGGTGGTGATGATGGCAACGTCATTAGTCACAAGACGGTGATAGGAGATGGCGTTGAGAGGTGATGGCAGCGAAGCTGGGGTGATTTGGTGCTAATCTGACTAGATATATAGTGGTTGGTGGTTGGTTGGATGCCCGGCGTTGGCTGCGGCAATGGTAGTGGTTGTTGAGGCAGTGTAAATGACCGATTATGGTGGCTGTGGCTGTTGAGGCTGTGCAAATGACCGATAATGGTGGCAGTGGCGGGGTGGTTGTGACTGATGATGGTTATTTTATAGGTTGGTGGCGGAATGACAGTGGTGTTAATTAGTTGGTTAGCCGGAGCGAAAAGGGGGAAGAAAGGGAGGAGATATAGAGAGGGTAAGAACAAAGGGTTTTGGGAGAAGAGAGAGAAGAAAATAGACAGAAAGAGAGAAGGGTCAGAAGGGTATTTTGTTAAACGTGGTACTGTGCAAGATGATATGGCGTGATTGCTTTTTGGTTCCAGAAAATACACCATGGACAATCCACTTGGACTGGGAAGAAGGTCTTGTATGAGTTGGAAAATAGGAGCCCATCCCAACTTGGAGAGGATAGGCTCCAATGTTTATATATATATAGGTGATAGATCCAAGTTTAGCATTAGATAACATGTATTTTATCTCGCTGATGTGGGGCCATCTACATGGTAACATAGACGTCCCTGATTAGCAGTTTTCTTTTTATTAATTCGCCCCAATCCCCTTTTTATGGGCAGTTGCTGCTAAATTACCAAAATACACTTCTGGCCAAAAAATAGAGAAATTGTCAATTAGAAACAGCCTCCTCTGCCTATTTCTGGCTGCCGGTAATTGACAAACCTACTATTCACTCACTTATGGATGCGTCTCTACAGAATCCACCATGACGTGAACCACCCACCATAGAAGCACTGGCACCAACTATCGAACCCACCATCCATGATCCATGCACCATACGAACTCATTTCATACTACAAACTAGATACCAAGTATAGATTTTTTTCTTGTTAGTCTTCGTCATTTGAAGCCGGATTTAGGTAAAATACGGAGATATGGTTCGTGAGTATAGATGTGCAGATCTGTGGTAGACAAGACATAGAGAAGAGCAGAGATAGAGTTTCTTCAAATGGCATGATAACTGCCGAAAAGAAAAGAATGTTTATTTTTCTTTACAAGTGCGAACCGCTTCACTTATGAGAGGTTTGGCTTCATTATGTGAAAAATGGGTGAATTCTCAACCACCCATATGGCAACTGCAATGAGCACTATATGTGGATCCCCTGCCGCATGACACATAAATAGATATATGTGATACATATATAAACAGGAGCTGATCCATTGATAGCTGTGGCAAGTAGGGAACTTGTTGTCTTTCCCTCCACTTGAGCATCGTGGGCGGTCGAGATCACCTTTTTTTTTGACAATTTTACCATGTCCGCTCCATTATCAAGCAGACAATCCAGAAGACAATTTTGGCCTTTTCTCGTCCACAGTTGTCGAGATAGAAGTGAACTGGCAAAATGGTGATGTGCACAAAAAATCTTGACGACAATGCTCTAAATATCCAATGCAAGTTGAAATCTCATCCTAACCTGTCTTCTATGTAGAGAACATGTTCGCACCACCGATTCGCTCCAAACTAACCTCCACCTCCACCAAAGTCCGAGAAAAACACACAAATTTCAATTTCATATTTGCCAATAACTTCTTTGGCAATAGGCGGGATAGTATTTCAGTTATGATCCATCTTTGGCCTTCGAGGTGATTGCTAGATCTAAGTGGATTTGTTAAGCTTTATTTGCTATCAAGTTAGGGGGAATTTGGAGTTTTATTACTATGTTTGGTTTGAGGTCATGGGTGGAAGATCAGTTTGGTTTTGTAATTAGTGGGGATGGATGGTGATCAGTGGTAGTTCTTGGTCAGCTAAAACACACGAATTAAGGTGCAATGTATCGTGTGAATCTGTGATGGGTAGTAACTGTGGAGGTGGTCTTGGTCACGGGTGACAGAGGTGACTTGTGGTGGTTATGGCCTTATTGGTTGTTCCCAACCTATTCTGGTCATACCCAAAGGGTCCATTAGGGGTCCCACTTTGAGCGAACACGTCAACATGTTCAACGGTCAACTTTCCAGCGCATCGAACCGGTCAAAGTGCACACGCCCAACTCACGTGTATTTTTTGTGTCGCATGCCTCGCGCGACTTAATCGCCAATTATTTCACGTTAACGTGATTCACGGTAGCACGTTCGTCACGCCGCAACCACCCAAGCACCTTTTCATAAAAAACATCGACCGACAGTGCAACCGAAGCAACGGGGTAAAGGGGCAAAGGCCTTGGCCAAGCCCATGGGGTTAGTCTCGGCCTCCATGGGGGGTTGGCCTTGGCCTTCCGCCCCGCCCGGTTCACTTTTCGCGCAAAGTCCTTTCCGCACTTTGTTCGTTCCGTACGCTTCGTATGTGACTTTGGCACCTTGTTCGTCACGTGGGTATGACTCACGACAACACGCTCGTCGCAACGCAACTTTTGGATTCGTCATTGCCCATCAAAACACCTACCGTCGGCGCGCCCAAAGTTCACCGAAAGGGGGAGTGGGCCTGGGCCTCCCAGGGGCGGTGGCCTGGGCCTTCCCCATTTGTTGGCCTTTGGCCTCCCCTTCCGCGCTCACTTGTGCTTTCGGGTCTTTGCACCTCTGCGATGTTCACTGATGCTCGTACACCAACCTCACGACGTCTGTCGTTCGCCGCCCGCAATCGCCTGTCAAATCAGCGATGACTGTCGCCCAAAGTCACGTGCTACCACCGAATGACCCGTTGCCGACAACCGCGTGCCATCACTCCCTACTTTGTCATTACTGAATATTGCACTTATTATTTTGGTATAACATGCACACTTGGCTCACGCCTTGTCTCCGGGGCACCCGACGTGCGCCCGTGCGCCATCTCCGCGATGTTCATCTCCGCGCCTGTGCGCCATTTTGGTATAACATGCACACTTGGCTCACGCCTTGTCTCCGGGGCACCCCGACGTGCGCCCGTGCGCCATCTCCGCGCCTGTGCGCCACTTTCATAACAGTTGCCCCCGGCACTGAGTATTGCTCCGCGATGTTCGTCGCCGCTCCCGTGCGCCATCTTCATGATATGTGCCCTGACACCAAGTATTCTCCCGCGACGTTCGTCGCACGCTCGTGCGCCATCTTCATGATATGTGCCCCGGCACCAAGTATTATTCCACGACGTTCGTTGCCGCTCCTGTGCGCCACTTTCATAACAAGTGCCCCCGGTAGCAAGTATTGCTCCGCGACGTTCGTCGCTGCTCTCGTGCGCCATCTTTATGTTATGTGCCCCGACACCAAGTATTGTTCCGCGACGTTTGTCGCCGCGCCTGTGCGCCACTTTCATAACAGGTGCCCCCGGCACCGAGTATTGCTCCGTGACGTTTGTCGCCGCGCCCGTGCGCCATCTTCATGATACGTGCCCCTGGCACCGAGTATTGTTCCGCGACGTTCGTCACCACGCTCGGGCGTTACTTTCATAACATGTGCCCCCGGCACTAGGTATTGTCTCTCGACGGTCGTCGTCGTGCCCATGCACCACAATCAATGTCTCGTGCTGTAGGCACTGCGTCCATGCGCCACAATTATGTTACATGCTTCCTGAGGGCTCCGTTCGTAGTGCTCCGGCACAAGGACCCCTTGCAGCGGGATGGGCTCGTTACCACAAAGCCATCACCGCCACGGGATAGGCTCGTTACCATAAAGCTATCGCCGTCTTCATTCCTGGGGCCTCCGTTCATAGTGATCCGGCACGAGGACCCCTCGCAGCAGGATGGGCTCGTTACCACAAAGCCATCGCCGCCACGGGATAGGCTCATTACCATAAATCTATCGCTGTCTTCATTTCGGGGGGCTCCGTTCGTAGTGCTCCTGCACGAGGACCCCTCGCAACGGGATGGGCTCGTTACCACGAAGCCATTGCCGCCACGGGATAGGCTCATTACCATAAAGTTATCGCCGTCTTCATTCCGTGGGGCTCTGTTTGTAGTGCTCCGGCACGAGGACCCCTCGCAGCGGGATGGGCTCGTTATCACAATGCCATTGCCGCCATGGGATAGGCTCATTACCATAAAGCTATTGTCGTCTTCATTCCGAGGGGCTTCGCTTATAGTGCGCTGGCACGAGGACCCTTCGCAGCGGGATGGGCTCGTTACCACAAAGCCATCGCCGTCTTCATTCCGGCAGGCTTCACTTATTGTGCTCTGGTACGAGGACCCCTCACAGCGGGATGGGCTCGTTACCACAAAGCCATCGCCGTGTTTTCATTCTGGGAACTATCTCCGTCAGGGTGTCTTCGTGACTGGCCTACGTGCTCCGGTATTGGGGGCTTACGTTGGCACCCTTATGGACTATGACCCTTGGGTCACTCCGAGATGGGAGCAGGTCTTCGGAGGGCATCGTGCCTAGTCTACCACCTCACAGTTGGGCGTCAGGTCATCCCCACCGCTGCCAGGCATGTAGGATTCAGTAAGGGCTTGGACCGGCGGTTGGGGCAACGGTCTTACTCTGATCATGCTATTGTGGTGTGGTCAGTCATCTCAGACAGGTAGAGCGACGCTGTGTGGGGCAAGGCAATGCGAATTTAGGAACCGACAGTCCAACAGAGAATCGGTATTTTGGGACCTCCTGGTGACATGTCACTCCCTGGGGATGACGTGGCATTTTATGACATAAGCATACTATTTACTATAAATAGTGGACTTTTGGACTCATTCTGGACATAATTCTCTCATTTGACGAAAATCCCTTTCACTCTAGAACTTGAGAGCTCTTGGATCCTAGAGAGAGAAATACATTTCTCTCGTGGTTTTGGACATAACTTTGACCGTGATATTGGCCCTTGACTTGGACCCCGACTTGGACCTTAGCTCGGATTGTTGATTGCCAGCCTTGTTCATCTCTGCCTTGTCTCCACAGTATTGCTACCCCTCACGACTTGTTCTGGGAAGCCTTGCTCTCTGCCCTTACTGCGCCCTCACTGTCTCTCACTTTGCATACTTGGAAGCTGTTTCAGACTGCAGCCTTTGTGGCACCTCCACGTAGGTATGAACCCACTTTCCTTGGCTTTATTGGTGATGGTATGGTGGGTAGAATTAAGAGATACATGCCCCCGAAAAAAAAATTGAAAGATGAAGGGTAGGTTTGACACTCTTTTTTTGCCTCTTTTTTTTTCAGTTTTAAAAATTGAAAAAAAAGGAGCGTTTGGTAACCATTTTTTTTTCAATTTAAAAAACCAGTTTTTAAACTGAAGAGTAAAAAAAAAACTCCAAAAACTGGTTTTTTTTTAGACCACCACCACCCTCCCACCTCAAGCGACCACCGCCGGAGATTGCCGGTTACCGGCGACCACCGGCAGCCATCGCCGGAGACTGTCGGCAGCCACCTCCGGCCGCCGGCAACCACCGCCGGAGATTGCCGGCAGCCACCACTGGCCGCCGGCGACCACCGCCGGAGACTGTCGGTAACCACCTCCGGCCGCCGGCGACCACCGGTAGCCACCTTCGGCCGCCGGCAGCCACAGTCGGAGACTGCCGGCAGCCACCTCCGGCCGTCGGCGACCACCGCCAGAGACTGCCGGCAGCCACCTCCGGCTGCCGGCGACCACCGCCGGAGACTGCTGGCAGCCACCTCCGGCCGTCGGCCACCACCGCCGGTGACTGCCGGCAGCCTCCTTCGGCCGTCGACCACCACCACCACCGTCGACCACCGCTACGCCCCACCACCGCCACCGCCACCGCAAACCACAAAAAAAAAAAGTCAAAATAAAAAGGGTTACCAAACACCAAAAAAAAAACCTAAAAAAAAGGGGGTTATCAAACACCCACTTGTTTTTATAAAAAAAAAAAATTAAGCTGCTCTTTAAAAAACTGAAAACCAAATTTTTTTTTTTGTTAAACGAACCCGAAGAAGATTAAGACTTAAGCATGGATGTTGTACATTGGCCCGTCCACCTGATTACTGAGCAGATGGTTGAGAAATGCTAAAAGAAAAGTTATCTTGACCATCCACGATGCTATGTGGATGGCAAGATCAACTTAAATAAGTTGCAAGCGCTACTTAAGGTGTCGCAACTTGGCTATGATGTCACTTCTATCAATGCATCAATTCCTAGTGCATGCGCGTGCGCCAGTGTAATGTGTATATCCACGTGTGTGTATATACACGTATGTGTACATATATATACATATATAGAAGCTAATCCCTTGCTTGTGTTGGCAATGCTAGCTAAGTTGCTAGTATGATCTGGCCGTCCATCCATTACTCTTTTCTTTTAGCCTCTCGTTGTCCGCGCCATTTTGGGACGAATGTCCGCTCTAAAATACGACTCACGACGAAGTTCCTTAGAAAAAAGAGGGGATCAGGGCTGCACACGATTGACGTCGTGACGACCAGATAGTGCTGGCAACTAAGGCTGTCATTTTATCAGCTCCTGTATGTGTGTATATGTACAAATGGTATGTATGCATGCTTAGAGTGGGCTACTCCGCGAATCTCCAAAACTACACCTCTGATTCTAGACGAGTAAAAAGCCGAAGCATAACCACTTAATACACCAGGTAATTTGGCACACTGCAATAAGCCAAAATACCGGTTTACATTTCTGTTCAATACCCTGTAATGCTGGTTTCATAATGGCTTTGATTTATGTTTTGAAGAGATGTTGATTCAAGCTTATGAATTTATTAATGTTCTATAATTAAATGGCAATAAACAAGAACATTACCAGAGTCTCAAATCACCCAAAATCCCTACCGTTGATCCAAGACTAAAATTCAAGCATCCAATTGGTGGTGAGGTTGGGTTCTAAGTTTGGAGTGTTTGTGATAGTTAGTGAGCTGATGGTCTGAAGGACGTCAATTGATGTTGTCATTATTGGACCATGTACAAAGTCACGGCCATGTGGTGAAAATCACATTCAAAATACAATGATAGATAAAGTCAAACCAAGATAATCACATTATCTTGTTTAGGAAGTAACCTTATCAAGTCATTTTCAAATGTGTACTTCATGTATATATATTAGTCAGATTGTACAAAGAGAAGTTGATGAATGAAAATCAATACAGATCTCTCATTTCAAACATGGTATCACGAGCCTAAAAGTCAACCGACTGTGCATTTTTTTTCTCACTATGGTGTCATCTTCCACACCTAACAATTCTTCTTCTTCTATTGTCTTTCCCTTAAACCACATCCAACACTTTATATCTGTTAAGCTCACCACAGACAACTACCATCTCTGGAAAAGCCGATTTCTCCCACTTCTTCGTGGGTATGATCTCCTTGGTTTTTTTGATGGCACCAACCTTTGCCCTCCAAAACACCTTGAATCCACTGACATACCTACACCTACCTCCGATATCATTGTTACATCATCTGGGCCTGATTCTCCTCCCGAAAATCCATCCTACATACTGTGGCAAAAACAAGATCAACTTCTGTTAAGCTGGATTCTGTCATCACTTACTGAACCTGTGTTAGCACAAGTGCTTGGTCTACACACCTCTGCTGCTGTTTGGCTCTCTCTTGAGCGAATGTTTGCTTCTCAATCCAAAGCAAAAATTTTCAATCTTCGCTATGATCTTCATCATCTCAGCAAAGATGATCATAGCATGACTGACTACTTTCAGAAAGGCAAAACGATCCGCAACACTTTGGCTGCAATTGGTCACCCCGTCTCTGATGACGACCTCATTAATGCTCTCTTAGCCGGTCTTGGTCATGAATACCAATCTTTTGTTACCTCCATCACTACCCGTACCGATTCCATCTCCTTGGATAGCCTATATGCTCTCCTTCTTACTCATGAGACTCAGATGGAGCGACAGCATGCACGTGAACTATCTTTACCTCAAGCACATGCGGCCATTACCACCCGACCTCCTCCCTCCTCACCTTCAGCCCCACTTCCTAAATTTCCACACCCATACCCTCTACCCTCCTCTACTGGTAGCAAATATAAGGGGCGTAATCTTCAACGTGGTGGCGGTTGCCAATCTGGTCATTTCTCTTCCCAGCAGCCCTCACACCGCTCCGCCTCCTCCGTTATCAGTCATCACTGCAATCAACCTGGTCACATTCGACCATACTGTCCGTACTGTCCACCTCGTTCCTCCTCTCCTCCGCCTATCTAGCTACTCCACAATCCTATGACCCGGCATGGTATCCTGATTCTGGTGCCACAAATCATATCATCAATGATGTGGCAAATCTCTCTCAGCATGCACCGTATGATGGCCCTGATCAAGTTCGCATCGGTGATGGCACAAGTCCGCCTATTCATCACACTGGTCATTCTTTGTTAAGTTCTCCCACTAGGAAATTTAAACTAACAAATATGCTTCATGTCCCCTCTATTTCCAAAAATTTACTATCTGTTCGTCAATTCACTGCGGATAATGATGTTTATTTTGAATTTCACTCTAATGTTGTTTTTTGTTAAGGACCGAATTTCCGGGAAGCCACTTCTTCAAGGTCACCTTAAAAATGGACTCTACCAGTTTTCGTCCACTGATGTGTCCCCATTGTCGTCGTCAAATAAAAGCACTCCTGCTGCACTAATTGGTGTTCGTGCTCCTCTGCTGCTCTGGCATCATCGTCTTGGTCATCCGTCGTCTCGTGTTGTCTCGCACATAGTGCACAAATTTTCTCTTCCCGTTCTCCCAAATAAATGTACAGCTGTGACTTGTGAAGCATGTTGCTTAGGCAAAAGTCACAAGCTCCCCTTTGCATCATCTCATGTACTTTCCTCATCTCCCCTTGAATTAATTTATAGCGATCTTTGGGGTTCTTCCTCGGTTGTCTCTCATCAAGGTTACCGTTATTATGTTCACTTTATTGATGATTTTAGTCGCTTTACCTGGATTTTTCCACTCAAGCTTAAATCCGATGTCATGACTGTATTTATTCAGTTTTAACAACTAGTGGAGAACTTAACTGGCCATCATATCAAATGTGTTTAATCCGACTGGGGTGGCGAATATCGTTCCCTACAAAAATTGTCGTGAACATGGAATTCTTCATCGCCGCTCGTGTCCCCATGTTCACGAACAAAACGGTGCTGCTGAACGTAAACATCGTCATATCGTTGAAAACGGTCTTTCACTGCTTGCACATTCTCAACTCCCCCACAAGTTCTGGGATGATGCTTTCAGTACCGCCGTTTTTCTCATTAACCGTCTTCCGTCACCAGTTATTCAGAATCTTAGTCCACTTGAAAACTTATTTCACACCCCACCTGATTTTACACGCCTCAAAGTTTTTGGGTGTCTTTGTTATCCACATCCCCGACCATATGTTAAACATAAACTGGAATTTCGGTCGAAACGGTGCATTTTTCTTGGTTACAGTCCACTTCATAAAGGCTACTGTTGCTTTGATCCTGCCACTGACCGCATATATATTACTCCTCACGTCATTTTCTCTGAACATGAATTTCCTTACAGTCAAAAATTAAACTCTGCAGGACCACCTTTACTTCCCACGCCCACATTAAAACCCACGCTATCACTTCCTTCGCTGCTTAATTTCCCAAATAATGCCTCAAATGTCTCTCATGTTACACCCACCCTTTCTGCCACGTGTCACTCTCTCACGCAGCCCCTCTCTCCACTCATAAATCCTCCTAACAATTCTCCTCCACTCCCTCACCTAACTCCCACAAATTCTGCCCAGATTTCTCCCATATCTCCTCACGTGGCCCCTTGTTCTTTCACTCAACATTCACCAAATTCTCCACCAAAATCATCTCATCAGATTCCCATGTCCCCTTATCCCAACCATTTGTCCTCACATGCCATATCTTCTAATTCAAAACACACAGAATCATGCACCATATCCCCATCACGCATTTTCACAAATTTTAAATCCCCTCCTTCACGCTACCTGCTCACTTCTTCAAATATTTCAAAACCCCCTACTTCACGCCAACTGCCCACCCCTCCAAATAGTTCAAGATCCCCTCATTATCGCCCCATATCCACCGATCCCGTCCACCGGTCTCCATCACAAAATTTAAAATCCCCACTTACTCGCCCCATGTTCCCTCACTCACCCAATCTGTCACCACCACTCTTTCCCTTATCCCTCTCAACATCCGAAAACACACTTCAAATTAATTCAACTACCCCATCTATCCCATCAAACTCAATTCCCATAAATCACTCCGTTCAAACTCCAACAACTACTCAATCTCCTCCTTTATCCCCCTCGTCCTCCGAAAATCCTATTCAAATTAATTCAACCAACCTTGCCCCTACTTACACACCTAACTCACCCAACTCTCACACTAAGTCTCCTTCTTCCTCTGACAATCAACCTTCATCTCCACCCATAAAACCTTCAACTATCTCCCAGCACCCAATGATAACTAGATCCCGAGACGGTACTCGCAAACCCAAAACATATCTTGCCTCTAAATATCCATTGAATGCCTTCATCACTGAAGTTGAACCTACCAATTACTCCTAAGTGGCTCAGCATGCTCATTGGCGTAATGCCATCCAGGATGAATATAATGCACTGCTGCGCAATCATACATGGGATCTCATGCCTCCTCCGCCAAATGCCAATCTCATAGGTTGTAAATGGCTATTTCTCATCAAACGGAAAGCTGACGGATCAGTTGACCTCTACAAGGCCGGTCTTGTAGCCAAAGGCTATCGGCAACAAGAAGGCATTGATTATGGCGAGACTTTTAGTCCAGTCGTTAAGCCCACCACAATTCGACTCATACTTTCTCTTGCCGTCTCTTTAGGTTGGAACCTCCGCCACATTGATGTCAATAATGCCTTCCTCAATGGCTATCTTGACGAAGATGTCTACATGACCAAACCTCCTGGCCTACAACATCCAAAATTTCCTAACCATGTATGCAAACTTCGGAAGGCTCTTTATGGCCTCAAGTAAGCGCCACGTGCGTGGTATGCTCGTTTGTCTAAGCGCCTTCTCACTCTGGGTTTTCAGGCTTGTCTATCTGATACATCCTTATTCACTTTTCGCTCAAATAATGTCCTTTGATGTCTACTCATTTACGTTGACGATATAATCATCACTGGTAACTCCTTACTTGCCATAAATCAACTTGTCACTGATCTTGATGCCGAATTTTCTGTAAAAGATCTTGGCCAGCTCCACTATTTTCTTAGCATTGAAGTTATTCATAGCCAACATGGTCTTATGCTTCTTCAACGAAAATACATCACAGACCTCCTCACCCGCACCCACCTTGATGCTGCCAAGCCTGTTCACACCCCTATGTCCACTAGTAGTTCACTCTCTCGTTATTAGGATGAACCCCATCCCTCCCCCACTGACTACCGTAGTGTTGTTGGCGCTCTCCAATATCTCTCATTCACTCGCCCCGATATTTCTTTCTCAGTTAACAAAGTTGCCCAATTTATGCACTCGCCCACATCTGATCATTGGTCAACTGTCAAATGCATCCTACGGTACCTCAAAGACACCCTTCACTTCGGCCTTATTCTCTCAAAAACCTCGAACCTCTCGTTATCTGCCTACTCAGATGCCGATTGGGCTGGATGTCCTGATGATCATCGTTCTACCAGTGGTTACTGTATTTATCTAGGTCGCAATCTCATTTCTTGGAGCTCACGCAAACAACCTACTGTTGGTCGATCCAGTACTGAAGCTGAGTACAAGGCTATCGCTACGGTAGCTTCTGAGATTGATTGGATTAAATCACTGCTGTCAGAACTCCACCTTACCCCATCAAGTCCTCCCACCCTTTGGTGCGACAATATTGGCTCGCTCTACCTCTCAGTAAATCCTGTGTTTCATGCTCACACCAAGCATGTTGAAATTGACTATCACTTTGTGAGGGAACGTGTTGCTCAAAAGGCTCTGGATGTACGCTTCATTTCCACTGTTGACCAGCCAGCTGATATATTCACCAAACCGTTGTCTCTGCCTCGGCTTCGACTTCTTCGGTCCAAGCTCTGCCTATATGATACGCTGAGCTTGCGGGGGGGGGGGGGGGGGGGTTATTGGTCCATGTACAAAGTCACGGCCATGTGATGAAAATCATATTCAAAATACAATGATAGATAAAGTCAAACCAAGATAATCACATTATCTTGTTTAGGAAGTAACCTTATCAAGTCATTTTCAAATGTGTACTTCATGTATATATATGAGTCAGATTGTACAAAGAGAAGTTGATGAATGAAAATCAATACAAATCTCTCATTTCAAACAGTCACCAGTAGGTTCAGTTTTTATATCCCAAAAAGGTGGTGATGGTGCTAAAGAACAAGGAGAACTGAACTTGGTTGTGTTGATGGTGGATCCTAATTTACAGATGGTGTTGGTGATCTATACGTGGTCAAAGAAGGCGGTGGATCCTTATTTGCAGATGGTGGTGGTGATCTATACAACGTGGTCGAAGAAGGCAATGACAGTGGTCAAAGAAGGCGACAACCGGCCGATTGTGTAGATCTAGTGGTGGTTGAGGTAAGCGTGACGATGGTCGAAGGAATTGTGGATTGGTGGTTGTTTGGTTTAAATATCAATTAATCTGTGATATTGATGGTCATTTTAGCGCTTACAGGGTGCGTTGGAGGCCATTTAAGTGTTGTATGGTGAAGGTGGTGGTAACGTGGTGATGGCGTTGAAAGGAGGGGGAAGAGGAGGGGAGAGAGAGTACGAGAAAGATGACAATTTTTTGATGAGAGAGAAAGAGAGGAAGAAACGTGTATAATTTTCAATGTATACATAAGGTTATTTTGTTCATTTTATAAATGCGCTACTTAAATGATGCATTGATGCGCTGATTTTCACTTCCTAAAAAAATCCTATCTTTTACCCATCCCACTCGAATATGGGATGGACTAGGATGAGCTCCCACATGTACATAGGTATGTATATGGTATATCCATCCCTTAGTAGTAGGAAACTCCTAGTATGGTGACGATTCTCTCTTGGAAACTGGCTTTTGGGATCCCAAATTAGGAGCTCCATGGGATCTTGTCCCAAGCTAATAGGGAACTCGATCCCGTCATCTGGAGAGAGATGCATAGAACAAGTGAGAGTACCTGAAAATCAAATCAAGCCCTATTCAACTTAATTCCTTGTTTCTCTCTTCGTTCAAGTCCTTAAAGCCTCCTTATTTGTTGTTACTGGCTACCCTCCTCGAGAGAATAGAGCATGTCAATGAGTACTCTCTATAGGGCTTCAGATAGGTGCACTTTTGCATTTTATCATAAAATCCATAATACTCTTGTCACTTCGACTTTATGACATGTCTTCAAAAGCGTGTTCAAAGTTACAAAAGTCAATGCGACACATTATGTGGGGCATTCACGTCCACAACATTTATGTGCTTAAGTCATGGATTTTTGACCCAATTGAGTGAATGATTTTATGGGCACCGATGGTTATTTCATACTTGGACTAATATGATAAAAATAATCAAAATGATTCAAGTTGATTCAACATATAGAAGTGCATTCCGCCTCCACCATCTACTAATCTAACCCAATCTCTTCTTGTCTTTCACGGATGTAAAACAATTGGTTCTTGTAGTAATTAGTTTTGGGGCGAAGCAATATTGAATTGAAAGTGATGTTTAAAACCTATTATTTTCTTTTAAATTGGGGGTTCGAATTCATTGCTAACGACAATGAAACCACCTATTGTACCCACATGAAACCACCACTAAGCAGCATTGCCAATCACCATGGCAACAAACAACTATCAACGGTTACCACCACCTCACTCCATCTCAACCACCAATTTCCTATATAATCAGAGCCGTATCATAATCACAACATCCCCAAAAACCACCGCCACTCCATTGCCACATGCAAAGCCATCACCGTAAGACCAGGATGATCATGGAGTCTACGTGCCAGAGAAGCTTCACCCGAGCAGATTACTTTAAATCTGCTTTGTTTGCCATGGATTAAATCTTGTCGGTAGCTTGATGGGTCTTGTGGTGGTTTTTGTGGGGGGGGGGGGGGGTTGGTTATAGGTGGATGGTCAGGTCTATAGGTGGTGAGTGGAGGGATTGGTGGGTAGTTGCCTTGGCTGTGGTGGTGGAGGCAATGGCTAGTGTGATGGTGATTGTGGTAGCGGGGGTGATGTTGATGGTGATGTCGACCTGGTGAGGGTGGTGGGTGGTCACGGCAGAGATAAGTCTGGTGGTCGGTGATGAAAGTTGTGGGAATTTGATGGTTTATGACGGGGGATGGTTTTGGTAGTGGTGTTGGGTCGTTGATAATTTTCATGGTGGTTTGCTGGTTTTCGTAGCGGTGGTACGATGGTGGTGAAGTGAGAGATGAAAAATTATATGAAAATGAGATGGTGGAGAAAATTAGGGTCACGACCACTCCAACTAGGAATGTTTTTACTCGAATATCCTTAACGCCGAATAAATGATCAACATTAGAAGGACAGGCAAAATATAAAAAGATGGTAGGGACATTTTAGTAAAGTGAACAGTACACTAGCTTTAAATGTTTGAAAAGAAGGCATCTTGGACTGTCCACCCCCGCCCCATGGATGGTCCAAGATGGGTTTTCTTAAAAGTCAAAAGCTAGTGCGCCAAATTTTCCGGCTAACTTAGTTTACAAAAAAATATGTTTCTCTGCCTTCTAAAATACATCTTGTAGAAGTTTTAAGGGCTTGTTTATTGCCCCTTATAAGTTCGGTGTATAATCTCTTTCTCTGACTCTCTTTTTCCTTGGCAAAAAAGCTCTTCTTATCTTCCTCCTTCATTCGAGCACCACGGAAATCTCATCGCTTTCTTTCTTTTTAATTCGACCACCATTATCATCCTACCACCAATGTCATATAGCCACTTCAAGCACAACTAGTACGGCCACTTCCACGACCTCTACCAAACCTATCACCACCACCATTATTATCTGACCTTTACCGCCTTAGATCCGATATATCTGGCTGCAACAATAGAAGGGTTAAGAGAGTTGCGATGGCGTTGGGTAATGGTTGATGGCGATAGTGGCGGTAGTCGAAGATGGTGGAAATGGATGTGGCGGTGGTTTGTATTGCTAGTGTAAGGAACGATAGAGGCGGTTGGCCGGTAAGGATAGCAACACGGGACGGTGATAATGGTGGTGACTATTGACAGTGGGTTGACGATCATGGCCCAATAATGGCAAGGTTCTATCAAGGTTATATAGAAATAATATTCTCAAATTTCTCAATTCAAGATTCAATAAATACACTTTCGATTTCACTGAAGCAATGCAGATGATATTGGACATGAGTATATTGCAAAGCCACACAGGCAGTGCAGGGTAACACTTAGCAAAGTCACACAGGCAGTGCTTAATAATAATATGGTTACATAGGCATATGAACACTAGCTAGACCCTCAAGGTACTAGCATTGCCCGACAATAACAGACCATCCTTATATCACCCCCAGACCACCCTTATAACTCCTCAATACACTAACTAATGTCAATATGCAGAATGCAATAATCGATAATACAATGAGTAAGTCAATGCACAATGAGTAATGAATTCTGAGCATCGATAAGGATTTCCAATAAACATATAAGGCTCAAAACATGGTATTAATGACAATCAATGAAATTTCATAACGATGATAACCGAGTCCAAAGAAAATTTGATAACAATTTAGAAGTAAATATTCACGAAAACAAATAGATGAAATGGGGTTTCGGAAGAAATCCCTTACCTCGATCCAAGCGTTGAAGCTAAAACGCTTTTGATCAAATTCCTCGAGGTTAACCTAGGTTGGCAGTCATTTATCAGAACACTTATTCATACTACTACATTAAAATCTAAATATAATTATCTGGAGCATAACCATTTCTCTATCCGAGGGTGCGGTTTCCCACACGGCCAACCTACCCCAAAATTCATCACTCCCCGAGACTCAGAAATATCCCAAAAATATTTTAATCGTTCATTAAACATTAATTATAGCTTAATATAGCATACGGGATAAAAATATGATTTCTGAATATTTTTTATTATTTTGAATTAAAAATAATTCCTTAAATACACTAAAAACCTATAAATTGTCATAACTGCTTCTAGTTGGAAATAAGGACTCAAAATTTTTATACAAACCTTAATATATTTATAAAAATTATAGAAATAAAAATCACGATTTAAAAGGTGCTAAAACTATTTCTTTATTTTTCGTTTTGCTAAATTCCATGTGATACGGAAAAATGATAATAAATCAACTCAAAAAATTATCAAACTTTTACTGAGTCTTATTTATACCATAAGGATGTTACTATAATTCTTTCGAGAACATTTTCTGGGTTTAAAGGCTCCAAAAGGATTTTATAATTATGAACTTCCGAAAAATTTAAAAAATGCATACATTGTCAGAAAAATATAAAACTTTACCAGAAATTCTATTATAAACTATGGTGTTATAATTTAAATTTTCATGTGCTAAAAATTACTGTACACTATTCTATGTTCATGCCGCACTAACGTTAAATCCGTACCCACACATATGCGCAATCTACAGCTGAAAACACACACACACACACACACACACTCAAACACAGCTACTGCCTCACAGCAGTAGCTCCATAAACTCTCAATTTCCCATTTACTTACACTCCCTCACAACTGCAGAACCCAAAACCACCATATATGCACCATGCAGCACACCATGCAAGCACACACAACACACAGCACACAACCTCACACATGCACACCCAATATTACATATCCTTCTCCCATGCCCACTGCCAGGTCTTCTTTCACATTCCCTCCATTACATCCAAACAAATACCCACATATGCTCATGCACGACTGCACGTATGTATACACACTACACACACTCACATGCTGCTACACCCACAACAATTCTAAATCCACATAAAAGCATGGCCATGGCAGCCATTCCACTCCATCAGCCTCACTCAAGTCCCATGTGACCAACAACAGCCCCCTTTTTCTTTATTTTCATTTCACTCACACACACAAGACATGCACACACCTCCATTCTTCACAAACACACACACCCGAGCTGCCTCGGCAGCTTTGTTCTCTCCCCATTCCACAGTTTCACACACCTACATATTCCTCCTCACAGTATCACGGCTGAAACTCCATCTCTCTCTCTCTATGAACTACACCCACATGCACTCACTTATCTATATACATATATACCATTTCATATGCCCATGTCTCCTTCTTCTTCCTCTGACACCCTCACATTCATTCATGTATAAACACAACAGCTATGTACCCACCTATATCACCTCTAAAACACGAGGCCTACACACATTTGTCACAACCCACAACTCACGGCTCAGTTGCAACTCCACGGCAACACCTGGCACACACACCCGCAAGACCCCATTTACAGCTCTTCACAAAAAATATAGCCGAGATCCATTTATGTATATCATGGTTACCTCGGTATATATGTATGTATAAATATCACATGTGTCAATATAAATCTCTCCATTACCCTGTAAAACATGGTTTCCTCACACAGCAATTACGGAAGCCACCATTTTCACTCGGATCTCTTTATCATGTAAGCATATACTCATCTACAACGCATCTACTGATGACCATAACCCATGAGCTATATATAAATATACATATATCTATATCGAAAAATAAACATAAGTTAAGAAATCTCACCGGAAAGCTTTGCCGGAATCTTGTCCTGTTCCTCCTCTCTTTCACTCTTTCTCTCGAGTATTTGGTTGACGGCCGAAAGTGCCTTGGACGGCTGCCCCATCTCAAGATAATTATATATATGTGTGAAAAGTGAAACCCTAGTTAGGCTAAAAGGAAAAACGCTACTCCTTATTTGTTGCTAAATCGTTTTTTCGCTAAAAGCTTCTGACCCCCAATATTATTATTGTGAAAATGATCCCATAATAAAATATTTACGATACATGTTGTGTTAGAAAAATTATAAATTGGTTGTTACGCCATCCCGTGGACCAAACGTCGCTAATAAATACATCGTTACCAAAGAAGTTTAATTGTCGCTAAATATCACTTTTGCAAATCGATACTAATCATTGCGTGTAAAATTTGTCGCTAAACACATTAATTCAACTGGCTTGATAATGTCGGGGGTCGGGGTATTACACAAAGTATCCTTCGTTGTTTCTCAAAATTCCAAAAGCAGCCCACTATCCCAACTCTCAACTCTAACCGGCCACCACCCACAACCCCATGCTCAATTTCAGCTACTACATATCCATGACAAATGTCACCACCTATTATCCAACATTGACGTCTATTAATTCACCACTATTGTTCAAAATTTACTGCGATGCTGCTGCCACCGACCTACAGACCCCCGCGACCGCAAACTTTATATTCACCCATCGCCACCACCCACTTGCAAACATCATCCCTGCTGCTACCAACCTGCAAACCCATCGCCACTCCACCAACCAGCGAACCCACCATCGCCAGCAACCGATTCCTCTCCCCTGGCATCACAATCCATACCCACCAATTGCCCAACCACTAGCCTGCAAACCAACCAATTGCCCAGACTAATTATTTTCAACTCGGACAAAGGCTGCGAGGAGCTGGGCAAAGAGGAGTTAGTCGCAACTGGAGTTCACAACCATAATCCTATTTCTCCGGTGGTGGGGCTGGGCGGGGCGGGGCTTTCGGGTTTTGGGTGGTGTCAAGTTCTGGGTTTGACCGGTTTATGTTAGGTTGTGGTGTCGTTGATGGTGTGATGGGCCGATGGTGTTGTTGATGGTCGTGGCTTCCATGGGGGGTGGTGGCAAGTTGTGGGTTTATTGGATTGGTGGTGGGTTGTGTTGTTGCTGATGGTGTGGTGGTGTTGCAATGGTGGTCTCGATGGGGTGGTCGGAGGTTGTCTGTTTGACGGGGTGGTGGCAGGTTCTTGTGTTGTCCAAGATATGCCGAGATCAAGTTGGGCTTTTTATTCCTCTACCAACAGCAGGGTGGTTGGTAGTGAATTTAACCATTTTTGTAATGAGGCATTTAGGTAAATTTGTACAGACCGCCTCAAAGACTACGAAGCAAGAATAATTGAAAAAAAGTCAATCTTAACAGTATGCGCCTTGATGGGGATGACCCCAGATTAGCTAGAGAAAATGCAATTTATCTAGCGGTAAACTTGTGTGTGTGTGTGTGTGTGTTATTGTCATCATCATCCAAAGCTTTGTCCCTATCCAGCTGGGGTTGGCTGTATGAATCCTCTACTTCCATATCCCTGTGTCAAAGCACATGTTCTCTGGTAAACTTAAACATTTCTCTCCTTCCAAGTTATATTGTCTACCCCTACCTTGTCGTACCCCATCGACTTAGCACATATCGGTTCTTATACTTGGGAATCTTGAAGCTTACGCTGACTATGACCAAACCATCTCAAGCTATGCTCCCCCGTCTGTTCCTCGATCCACGCATTTCTTATGCAATCCTTCTTGTGTAGCCTCAAATCCACTTAAGCATTGACATTTTGGCTACACTCATCTTATGTCTCTGGTGTTTCTTAGTTGCCCAGTGTTTAGAACCATAAAACATTGTTGTACTCGCTACTGTCCTATAAAATTTTGTCTTCCAACTTGAGAGGAATGTTCCCATCGCGTACTCGCCCAAATCGTAAATCTCTCCCTCCTCGTGCACCGCTAATGCAAGACCCTGAGACAGCTTTCTTTGGTATTTGTTTACTATTTATACTTACCTCATCCCATGACCTCCTCCTAGTTTAACGAAAATTGCAATAGGCTTTGGATTCAAACGTACTTTTCCGTAACTCTTAACTTTTAGTACTACTCTAGTCTTGCCGATCCCTTTATTCACCCTTTTCGGTACCCAACCTATATAACTTTTATAAGCCTCACCTCTACCACCTCATACTGCCTTCTTTGTTTTCCTTTCTAGTTGCCTTATACTTTTCACCATTCTCTTATTCTGCACCTGTGCAATCCTTTATAGCATTCCCCGTACAACCAAATTGCTTTTTGGGCCTTCTCATTCCACCATCAAGGACCACTTCAGCAACTTTCCTAACGCAACTGGACATATGAGCCCACATTGCATTAGCTCAACGTCCAGATTCCACAGTCCTCCTTTAATCAACCTATTTTAGAAGTAGTTACATATTTCCTCATTCAATTTCCACCAACTAGCTTGCGGATGCCTCTCACCTTTAACCTTCTTGCTTCAGCTCTTAATACAATATGTCCAGCATCACCAACCTATGTTGTGTTAGCAACTATGTCACATGTACTCTTAAAAATGTGTGAAGTACCTGTGTCGGACACTTGACACTTGGCCATGGATACGGGATGTGTCCGACAGATCTTATAGGATATTCTACCGAGAAAAATATCCTATAGTGCTTATCTAAATTCTTTATTGCTTTGAGATGAGATAAGTATTCAATTAACACAATGTGTGTCACATAAAATGACAATGGATATGAATAATTTTCTGTCTCCCCGTGTCTTGGGGTTTGAAAATTATAAGAATCTGACGCCCGGACACATATCCGACTTGGCACTCGTACCGAGTCCATGTATTATAGGTTAGCAAAACACTCCGTGGGAATGACCTCTATTTTTACGTAAAACTTGGTCCTCCCCCATAGTGAGGATGAAATCGATCTGACTACAGTGAGACCCACTACTATTTCTAAAGCACCAAGGAATAGAAGGCCAAACAATCAAGTAGTGTGTACGAATCCATACCAGAATGTATTTTGTTCATCTGCCAGACATTCTAGTATTATGACTGTTTGAATCTGTCCTCCCTTCACATTTTAGCTTGTGCACACTTTATTTGTATACTTCAATATTCTTATGTACGTTAGTGCTATTTGAGTACAATGCGGCGCGTGAATCCACCCTCTTCTTTCACTTCGATATTTGATATATCTGTGTTTCCTCTTGCAGATTAAGGAGTTGTGAGCCAGAGTTCCTTGTGTCCACCCCTGAGAGACTTCTGGAGCTTGTTTCTGTGAAAGCTGTTGACATATCAAGGGTCTCCTTACTGGTATTAGTTTGTTCCTTGGTCAAGTACTAAATAATTTTGTCCCTTGTCCTCTTCCTTCTGTAAAGTGCTAAATTATTTGTCTCATTTGAAGGAGTACATTTGTTTCCTTCCTTCCCTACAGAATAAAGTTACAATAAAGTCGTAATTCCAATACTAAGATATCCAGAGTATATTTGTGGATGACGTTATGGTATATAGAGTGAAGGCTTCATTTATTTGTCAAGAATGTCAAGAAGAAAGCTGTTTACCAGAAAAATTGAGATTAAGTGAAGCAAAGGAAAAAGAAACTAATTTTCTTTGATGTGTTTATTTGCCTGTAAAAGTTTCCAATAGATTGAAAATTTGACTATTTTATTGTGTAGATGAACTAGTTATACGAGAACATACCAAATATGATGCTAAGTACGAAGATATGTCATATGAAAGAAGAAAAGATAAACATAGCATTGTGACATAAGTCTTTTAAAATCATCTAACCATGTGAGTATGAGACCTTTGAAGACTTCTTTTTTTTTTTTGATTGTGCTTTGTATCTTATTCTAGGAGACTTCTTAAGATTGTTTTGAGACTCTTGTTTTTTCCTTTTATTTTATCCTAAAACTTTGTTCCTATGCCAAATTCATTTTCAGACTTTTCACTATACGTTTCTTCATTATCATGATTAATTAGTAGACTCGGATGGTAATTGATATACTTAAGATTAAGTAAACATAAGTAATTTGTAATAATGGACAAGCCGTGTGTCCAACCTGTGCCTGTCAAAAATTTAATGGGCTAGGCATGGACAGATATTATTTGGCCTGTAGATGGGCTGGGCTGGGCTGGACATCGGCCTGAAAATTTAAGAGTGGACTGGGCATGGTCTGGCCCTTGGGCCCGTCCAGCCAGCTCAAGTTGCTGCCCTGTTGTAGTGCGAGGCTTTTTATTCAGAGTCTTGTGATTTCTAGGAGTTCCTTTACTGTTTTGGACTTACTATCATCATCTACTTTTGGCACTGTTACAGGTTATTGATGGGCAAGACACACTTTGTAAAGATGATTACCTTTCCACTATCAAATCCACCAGGGAACATATCTCTGGAAATCCACACACACTGGTATTCAATGATTTATTGAATTGTCGTTCAACTCCCATTCTGCAAAGCCTTCTGCCACGACCAGTCGTAAGATTATCGCTTAACAATTCTGTTAGCAGCCAGAGTGCATACATTATGCAGTCCATACATGTGTGTGCCTCAGAAGAAGACAAAAAAGCAAAGGTAAGTTTATCAGTGAGCTCAAAGCTGGAATTTTCCTTCAGACTTTTAGGTCATAAGATTGTCGCAAGCGTCTTACATTCTTCACTATACATTGTCACATCCTGAAATAAGTCGTGGGAAAAAAAATTGCTCTCTCTTTGACCCTGTGAAGAACCATTGTAGATTATTCATCAATAATACTACATACTATGTGGTGTAACACCTCGACGAAGGAGCTTCCTTGGTACGCAAACCAAGCTTTCTCACTTAGGATTAAGTGTTATTATTAGAATTTCATAAACTTAATTCAAATTGCAGAGATTAAGGAACTATCTGATGTATTAGTTTTAGGTGGTTTACTATCTGATGTATTTTAGAATCACCATCTTCAAGCCTGTTGTCACCCTTTCGCAGGAATTTGAAATTTGAAAGTTCAGGTAATTAGTGCAGTCAACTATGGCAGTTTGATTACTAAATCAATGAACCACCGTCACAATACCTAATATTTATACTGAAGAAATTGTAGCTATCTGTAATTATACTGTGTTTTGAATCTGATAACCTTGAAACTGTTTTTAGCTTTAGCTTTATCTTTATCTGACCCACATTACGGCGAGGCTCCTCCACAAGCCGTCCTTCATGTTGCTAGCGGATGGAATTTTTCATGCAGTGAGCTTGCCCATAACGTGCCCGTTTCTCGAAAAATCATTTCCTCAGTGTTGACTTCTAATTACTAGTTCCTTATCCCCCTTGAGATTAGGGGATAATATCAGTGAACCCCATTACCGTCTAAGGATTGCGGATCTGTCTTAAATCAGATTTTTGTCTCGTTAGACTCATGTATCGTTTTAGCTGACGTCAGAACACCATATTTGTAACCCAGAATATTAGGCCATACTGAACACGGCAGTAACTACTGTATTTGGCTTGAGACTATCATACCCTGTAAAACTAAAAAAGGATAGTACATTTCTCTTTCACTCGTTCTCTGTCCCCTTTCTCTCACGACTGTAATCTTCCCATTGCTCTCCATCACCACGCCAAGCGATTCCCTTATGACCTAAAACCAGAGATTTGGGTACGGGTGTGGATACAGAATGATAGCGGACAAGTAGATATGTGACGTTCCAAAGACAGAATAAGGGTTTTGCGAGGATATGTCGAATATTAATGTGGCTCGCCTAAAGGATGTTCCCTAAAGGCTAGCAACTAAATGTACGTGATTTTTAGACATTCTATTAACAACTTTCCCCTTCTTTGACAACGCCTCTTGTGGTTCTTGGTTCTTTCTCCACCAGATTCCTCCCTTCAATCTTGCAACAGGAATAAGGGATGTTGCTGCGGTGGTCTTGGGTAGTCGATTCATTCCCCTCCCTTTTGTTACGTCACTGCAGCCCTTCCATTGCAATTTGAGCACCACTAGGTTAAATGGTTGTCATGATTCAGAGATTTGTCATCAACTGCCAAAAGGAAAATTTGAATTGGTGGTGTGCCTATTTGTGCAGTTGGTGGTGGTGTTGCTTGTTGAAATATTATGTAACAACAACAATCCAGCAGTGGGCATTTCCAGCAAGAGTTGCGTAGTTGCCTCAATATATGAGAACAGAACGAAGTTTTTGAGTATGTCACTGGTGGGTACGTGGTGTTACTTTATAAATTTCCATGTAGATCTGTTGCTGGTTGTGGTCAATGTTAAACTCAATGGTGGCCTTGGACAAGTCCCTCCTCGAGATCCTGACTTGATGGGCTAGTTGTTTTGTGCTGCCGCCGATGCAGTAATAGTATGGTATTAGGTGGTCATAATATGTAAATTGTAAATTTATGACCACCTAATATCAATAGACCCACAAAGATTCGACCATTGTTGTCACTGTAAAGAGAACAGATACTGAGAGAGGATTCTAGCTGCTGAAGCTTGCACTGGGCATGGTGACTGTATGCTGGAGGGGTGAAGAAAACTAGAAATGTAATTGAAACTGTGAAGAAGAAAGTCAGTGGACTATGATAATGTCTGAAAAAAACATAGTTTTAAGTTACTAGACACATCTTACGTAAGGCTAGCCACACTTTTGCGGATTCTTTTTTTGTTTCGTTTCTGTTTTATCTACAAAAATAGAAAGTAAAAGTCACATTTGGAACTGGAAACCTCTTTCAAAAATGTACTTTGACCTTCCCAGTACCCGATACGTGTCTTAGCCGTTTCCCTGCCAACACCCAAATATCATAAAGTTTTTTTTTTTTGGTAAGATCTTGTTTTATTTAATCCTTCAGGACTCCCGATTGCCCGAACTTTCTGTAATATAAATTGAATAGAAATGGAGGGCTTGTTATTCAACATTATAACACGACTTATATGCCCGTCTCAACCAATATCTATCTGGATTGATCCATGTGTTTTGTTAATAAACGAAGTGCCTTGCAAAAAATAAAACTCGACTTTTATACGTATAATTTTGATATGACAATGGGTTGCCTTGGATATGAACCTGGAACTAGTCGGATGGAGTAGATAATTTTCTTGTAAAATGAGTAAACACCCCTCCTAGCCGTGCTTGCATTTTTCATTGCGCACGATTTCATGTATGTATACATTTAGGACTCAGTTCTTTTCTTAAGGCTTTAAAAATTTGCTTACACAATTGATTTAACTCTTAGTACATGCTCCGTCAACATTTTAGAATAGAAACAAATAAAAGTTTTGATTATACTTATCCTCCCATTATCTAGGGAAAATTTTCATTTATAAGGTTTAATAAGGGATCTTTTCATTTATGCAAATAATATCCAAATCCCAAATCCACCTATATAACCTCCACGAAGTAGAAGAAGGTTCCAGGAATGTCAAGGAAAGAACTTGTTCTTCCACCTTAGAGAATTCTTCTAATAATTCCGAGCCTAATCTTTTCAGAAAACATGTGCAATACTTTTTGTTTACAAGCTAAAGTCCTAGCACAAGAAAGTCGAATTATATACTTTATTTGATACAAGCTCTTTTTTGTGAGAATTCGCTATGATAATGAGAACGATTTCTACAAACAAGCCCAAATCAGTGAATAATATCAGAATCAGATAACCTGACCAGACCGCCTTACTAGTAAGATACCAAATACATTATAAATTTTTTCTTTTGCCAATGATTTAATCAGAGTAATATTTGAACAGTAGTATCGAACTTCTTAATTAGCATTATCACTCAAATGCCTTTTCTAACATTTGACCACCTATCATTAAGGAGGTTATCCGCACACTTGAAAGATAGCCCAGAAGGTTGAGGGAATGATCGGGTAATTGGTTTATATAAATCCTTCGTGGTTGAGGCCACATGTAAAGAGGACCTATGTTACATGGACTCGGTACGAGTGTCCGGATCGGATACGTGTCCAAGTGTCAGACTCGTTTAATTTTGAAAACGCAGGACACGGTGACACGGCAAAATGTTCATATTTGTAATTGCTTTTTAGTCATTTCGAAGGCAAAAAGGTGTTTTATGTGATATATTTGGTTTTCACTGACAACTTGTCTTGTCTCAAAGCAATAATTAATTAAACAAAATACTTAAGGTATTATCATAATGGCATATCCTATGAGATGTGTCCGACACATATCCCATACCCATGTCCAAGTGTCGAGTGTCCGACACGGGTACTTCACGGAAACTGAAGAGTCCATGTAACATAGAAGAGGACATTGTCAGAAATTGACATAGTAATATATACATTTATCTATACTACTTATAAAAGTGTGCATGTGTGTAAATCATTTTTTAGACAAGAATACCCTTCGTATATTTATGAATTACTCAATTGCCATTCAAATGCAATTCCTATACCTAAAATCTAGATTCTTTTAATAACTCCACTTTTTTCACACTCATAAAAGTTGCAATTAATACGTGAATGTACTTTTAATGTCATCTATAACTTGATGCTTATTATAGATTAGGTTATGAAAGACCTTGATGAGCATAACATCTTATGTAATAATTTTAGCAATTTTTTTTAAATGACCATTAGTTAATATTGGTTCTTACTTTCGATAGATAAATCCGAGTTTCGTATTTTTTACCTGATAATTGAATCCGCCATTTATGTTAGCAATGATATTTTGCTAATTCACTTCAATAAAAAACAAAAGGTAAAAATTGGTCATTTTTAGTCTCTTTCACTTTCTTGTGATTGGCTAAGACTTCAAGTAATTGCAATTAATTCTTGAATGTACTTTTTATGTCATCTATAACTTGATACTTGGTATAGATTAGGTTATGAAAGACCTTAATAAGCAACGCCTTATGTAATAATTTTAGCAATTTTTTAAAAATGACCATTAGTTAATAATGGTTTTTGCATTCCATAGATAAATCCGATTTTCATATTTTTCAACTGATAATTGAATCTGCCTTTTATGTTGGCAATGGTATTTTGTTAATACACTTCAATAAAAAAAGAAAAGGTCAAAAATTGGATATTTTTAGTCTCTTTCAGTTTCTTGTGTTTGACTAATACCTGATAATATATGTATGTGTATTTGGGGGGGTGGTGATAATATATGTATGTATATTTGGGGGGTTGGGGGTGGGGGTTGCGTGTGTATCTTTGTCTGTAGTGGATGTATGAATTTTATTTCTTGGACAAAAATGCCCTTATGCACTATACAAACTACATTAATGCCTTCCAAATGTTACCACATCGGGAACTGCCAACCTATCTCAGCCCATTCGCATTCCCTCTTTCTATAAATCGACTATACACCTTCATACATCTTCAATAATTCAAATTTTATAAAGTGACCAAATGATTAACATTTGTGCGTGTTGTTCAAAGTTTGTTTAGAGGTAAATTAGTTTTATGTTTTAGCCCTTGATTGCTTAATTTTATGGATAACAATGCTAATTGATATCCTTCAACTTCTGTAAGTTCCAAACGTGTTTTGGTTTGTAAGTTTATCTAGGTTCGGGCTTTATAGAGGTAAGCTTTCTAATCTCTTATGCTCTTTACAAATTTTGACTTTTTTTAGGATGAGGCTTGATAACTCTAGGGTTTATTTTAGGTGTTAGCTGTCAATGTAGGCATCAAAATATTTTCTGCACAAAGATTCTATAGATAATTTACCGGAGAAAAAAGTGGTCTAGATAATTTAGTGAGAGCTAAATCTTTACTTCTCAAGATTGGTATTTTATTCGGTGTTATCAATAGACAATATAATTGACAAGTGTTATGTTTAAATCATTAATAACTTTGGAAACATCTCATGTACTAGATTAGAGTTACTGAATATGGAGCAAACAACCGTAACTCCTCTGGAACAAACTTATTAGGATATTCCTTCAAATTTGTGAACCTATAAACTTTATTTGAGTATGTGTGTGGTTTGAATATTCTATTCTTGTATATGATGAGTTCAGTTTTCGTCTTCTATAAATTACACCTCGGAGGTTTAACCAAAAAGAAAAGTGAAGGAAAATCATTGCTTAAAGCCAAAAATAAGATAAAAGCATTTGTGAATTTAAAAACAAAAAATGAAGAAACCTATTCATAGCCCCCCAAAATTGGCCATGGCCACCAAGAATAGCGTTGAAAGTTATATTTCAATCATTGTTGTTGAGAAATTATCACAAATACCTTTTTAGCGACAAAGGCTGAAGATACGTGTCAATGACTCATCCAGCCTAAGTTATCTTTAATAGATGTAACACTTTGGTATTAACAAGACGCCCAACATGCTACTAGCTATATTAGTGCTGCAGGAATGTAAATATTCTATCTCTAATACAAATGAAATATGTTCCTATGGACAGATAAAACAAGGGAGGTTTATTGAAAAAGGTTTGACAACCAGGCTTAGAAAAGAAATTTTAGCCCTTGATCTCAGAAGGTGGTTGTTTTATGCCTTGCAAGATTGTTGCATCGACTTATTTTTCGTTCTTAAATGTTATACACTTGGTTGTAAAAGACAAATGCCATGCTTATGCCATGTTTATGAAAATCCATTCCGCGACCAAAATATTTTGATTTGCGTCTATATTTTTATATGCCGGTTGCTTAACAACTAATAGAAATGTTGAATTGCATATGTAACCTCTATTAATTCCTTACTTGATTTTCATTGTGATGCATACTAACTTTTCTGACTATGAACCTTTTAAAACATTGATGTTCACGTGCATCGCACGTGGACTCAACTAGTTTTATCAAAAGGGACGTCTCTTTTGAAGTGAGACTGGATTTTCCTTGATAAAGTAGATAATTATTGACACGAACCCGGTGCGCGTCCAGCCTCATCAGCGCCTGATCGGCGCAGATGCTCCCTTGGCCAAAATGGAGCACCCATTCTTTTTAGCACAACAAAGTACCCAAAAGTTCAGCGAAGAAATTTCGAGTTTCCACCGGGTTGAGTCTTGTTGCAAGAGGGATTTGGGTCAAGAGAAACCAATTTGCAGAAGGAACTAAGAGTCCTAGGATGTAGCGGAAACTATAAAGGAGTCCTAGGCAAAAATATCATGAAATAGGCTGTTTCCACCCCTTAATATGCTATTTCACCCCTTATTTGTCGCTAAAAGCTTAATTGTCACGTAAATTCATTTTTAGCAACAAAAAGAGGGTGAAAAAGCATGTAAAATGGGTAAAAATAACATCTCTAATATCATATTAAAACTGAATTCCTTCTCGATTCGTTTGTTTGTGGCTTGTTGTTAATGAGGAGGCTTATTGGATGGAGAGATGGTTACGGGTTTTAGAATTGATTACGTCGTCGTCGTGGATGGTGGCTGGTTGACGTGGTGCAGATAGTCAACTCACTAGAAATGACTGGATGCAGTGGGGTATGTGTGTAGTTAGTTGACCGCCAAAGTACGAAGCACGTGTTAAGCGGCAATGGAGGGGGCTAAAATTGGTGAATTCTTTGAAACCGTTACTTCCATCTGTATCTCATCCAGGGCTTCATTGAACATATAGAAGTTCATTGAAGCACTGTCATTTGAATGAGGATTAAGAAACAACTCTTTTTGCAATGTCTAGATTATTTATTGTATTGTTAGGTGAAGTAAAAGAATGTCCAGATGGTTTCTCTCTTATTAATTGGTTTGATGTTTTCAAATATACAGAAGTTCAGTTAAACCCCGTCAGTTGAATGAGGATTGAAAAGCAACTTTTATTGTGCTGTCTAGAGGGTTTCTGGTAGGTTAAGTAAAAGAATGTGTATCAGGACCTACGGCTATGCAATATCTTAGGGGCCTGAACTGTCAAAATCACGGGCCCTGTAGCACCCAGGTTGTCTTGAAACAGGAGTGTTCTCCTCATTCCTTCGCATAGAGCGATGATCGGCATTCAGAAGCAACATTGCCCTCCACCAGAGGCCTCTACCCTGTCTGGAGTTAAGAATATTCGCACGTGAAAGTGCATACATAGTTTGTTAGACTTTAGTCGTTTTTAACTGGAATCACTCTGCAGGCACACAAAAATTAAGGTAGTGTAGCTGCCTTTATTAGTTGCTTGCAGCACATGTACATGCTGTTCTTCTTTTGTACTTTTAATGGGTCACTGGCATGAATATCATCTTTTTTTCTTTTGCGGGATCCTTTACTGGTCACACTGAATCTGTTTGAGGCGTTGCTTGTAATACAATAATGTAGTAAGAAAGAAGATCAAGCAAGGGGTGGCTCCACATTACATAACCACACATTGGCAAGGATATCTTATGTTTCTTGCTCTATATGTGGACCTTTCCTGCGCTGTTCCTGCCTCAACTGTGCTGATCCAGCCTTCAGACTATCTTGTCTGATTAAATGAAGAGATAACCCCAAGAGATCAAAACTTGCCTAGCATTTGTTATTGTCTCACTGTTGGAAGCTTAGTTGCAAGATTCTCCAATTCTGGTGACGCTCCCGCCCCAGAACCTCGCTCCCGACTCTCGCACCCCTTCCCTCTCCCACCCAAAAAGCTACTATACTACTCGCGCTTCCGCTTCGGAACCTCGCACCCGCTCCCGCTCCCGCTCCCACCCAAGCTTTGTGCAACTAAGGTTGGAAGCATCAAGGGGACCATCATCGTATTGCTTTGTCCTTCTTTTACCACTTTATTTCTTAGCACTTCTACTTGTGTAACCAATAAAGCTGTATATTGAAGACATTTTTACAAGCTCAATACACGTTGCTTTTTGTAGGGCCTCCGTGTTCTGGATCATTTATGGTGTAATCAGCTTGGACCACGGCCATTTAAAGTTCTGTTTATCGTTGGAAAGGATAGTGATCGTCAGGAGTTTGTTACTGCGATCAAGTCAAAGGGTTACTTCATGTTAACAGATTCAGTTTCCTGCAATTCTGAGGTCAGCGACAGGTAAAATCCGAAACTTTTCTATGTTATCTCCACAATTCAGTATTTATCATCTTATGGGTTTCAACTACAGATATTTGTTATTTAGGTAGCGTTTGGTAACACTTTCAGTTTTGGTTTTCTGTTTTTAGTTTAATTTTTTTTTACTAAAATAAATGGGTGTTTAATTATCCAATTTTTATTTTGAGTTTTTTCTTTTAGGTGTTTGACTACCCAATTTTTATTTTGAAAATTTTCTTTGGTAGTGGTTTGCGGTGGCAGTGGCGGTGGCTGGTGGTTGCGGGTCGCCGGCGGTGGGAGGGTGGTGGTAGTGGTCTCAAAATAAAAATCAAAATCAAAATTGAAAATCAAAAATTTCTTTTTAGAGTTTTTAAAAACAACCTTATTTTAAAAACTGAAAGGAAAAAAAAAAGCGAAAAATGTGTGCTAAACGCTTTTATTTTTTTTCAGTTTACAAAATTGAAAAAATAAGTGTTACCAAACGGAACCCTTAGATTTGGATCCTCAAATAAACTTTAGGCACTCCATTGCTTAGAACAAAGCGGGGGCGGGAGCGGGAACAGGGGTGGGGGCGGGGGAGCGTAACAAATCCTTCATCACCAATCCAAATTTAGAAAATCCAGCGCAGGGGGTCCAAGCATGTTGTATGGGATTTTGACTCTTTCGAGATCGAAGGATAGCCCAATTACATATGCTTCTGATGTTTCATTGCCAGAAGTGCATTTAGTTATCCCTTTTTTCTTTTAGGCAGCGCTGTCTGTCGTACCATTGACTCTAACCAATTCCCATTGGCTCGGTTGAATTAGTACTTCTTGAAGCGAGCTACTTTAACTGCCAAAGGAGCGTGCACATCCAATTCAAGCATTCAATTACAGTTCTCAAGTGCTCAAGTAAGATGTGCACGATCAAACCATGTAACAAGAACCTGCTTGACATATCATGACAGCCAAAAAAATATCCCGATGAGCCGGAATAGAATATGACTATACGAACTACGTCCGCATTTGGTACTCTTCGATAGCTTCAGAAGAAAAGAAATAAAGACACCCGAATTTCACGGCGCGGTTCCTACTCATGAAGAAATTTGGATCGAAAGTGTTGCAACCTAGGGATCATCGGGCGAAAGGAAACTCTGAATCATAGAACTATAATGAAATATAAGATCAAGAAGGGCAGAAGATCGAAGAAGGGCTTTTCATAAAAATAAGAGGATCGAACCATCTCTTCATAGAAGAACAAAGGCTCGAACTACCGAGAACCATGCAATCGTTGAATAATCGTCTACGAATACATCTCTCTTTTTTCTCTTTGACGGAATAACTTTCACTCGCGTATCGTATAGAGCATTTTCTTATCCTTGAAGAATTTAAGGTCGGGAGCGGCTTGAATAAATAAATTCGTTAAAGAGTATCACCATTTCTTGAAAATAGTTTGAGGGAAGGAGGGAGGGAGGGTAACAACAAACAAGGAGGCTTTAAGAACTTGAAGGAAGAGAAAAACAAAGAATTGAGTCGAAAATGATTTGATTTTTAGGTATTCTCTCTATGCATCTCTGTCTAGCTGATGGAATCGAGTTTCCATATGAGATTGGGACGAGATCTCATGGAGTTTTTAACTTAGGATCACAAAAGCGAGTTTACGAGAGAGAAGCGTCACCATATGAGGAGTTTCCTGCAACTAAACTCCATTGTGTGGACTCTGTTTCATTCACGAGCCATTGTGCGGACCCTGTTTCTATATTTCAACTTAGACATTGCTCATTTGTTTACCTCAATCTTTGGCAGTGAAATACAATCTGCAGTTTCGGTTATCAATGTGGATCACGTCACTGGTGCTGATTTATGTGAATTTGAAGTTGTGATGATTCTGAAATTTGTACTCTCAACTGATAGTTACATTCAGATCCTCTCCAAGATGGCGCGTTTCACTGTCAAGGGTGTGTTGCATAGCTTTTTAACCAAAGAAGATGCAGTTGTAGCAGCACCATTGATCAAAATCCTCGAACAGTGTCGTATGGCAGTGCCTAAAGCCCTTAGAGATCTGTGCCAGTGTCACTCTACTTTTACGTATTAGCGTAAAGTTGGGGTTTGTTTCTATTCATAACTTTCAGCGATGTTGTATTCTTTGTTTAAAACGATAATTTTGCTATGGTCTTTATGAAGATGGAGAGCGTCATCCGTATCCACGATTCTTGGTATCAAATACTGTATTTGGGTAGAAATGGATGAGCACTAATTTTTATGGAATTTGAAACGGAATGGAAATGGGAAGTTGGCACAAAAAATAAATCAAAATGAACTATGAAAGCTGATGTGATTTGTTAGTTCTTTTGATGTGATTTGCTAGATATGAAATAAATTATCGATATTCGTACTCATAAACGCTTTGTAACTTCCGGCGAAAGAAAACGCTTTTGCTTCAGAGACAATATTCGTAAATCCGGAGGTGATTGGCTTCTATCCAAACTCATCAACTTCCAAAAAGGGACCTATCGTTTCAGATTCTAAAATATTTGTATCGGATGTGTGCGTCTCTTGTAGTAATGTCGAGTTCTTTTCTTAAATAATATTATTTTAAAATTTAATTATCATTCTATTCTAATTTGAAATTTATTTCTTTGTATATTACATTTTTAAAAATTACTGTTTGAAACGACGACTTTAAAGTAGAAATCGTTGTTGAAATCTACGACTTTAAACTGTGATTTCTATTTTAAAAATTGTTATTTGAAACGACGACTTTAAAGTAAAAATTGCTATTTGAAATCACGACTTAAACTGCGATTTCTACTTTAAAGTAGAAATCACAGTTTAAAGTCGTGAAAAGTAGAAATTGCAGTTTAAAGTCGTGGTTTCAAACAATGATTTTCAAAAGTGTGGTATGTGAGTAAATAAGTTTTAAAATGGAGTATATTAGTAATTAAAATTTAAAATAATATTATTTAAGGAAAAAAAACTCTAATAATGCCTGTATATTTTTTTTCTTTGGACATGCCATATTTAAAGTTCTGATTCAGTATGTACTTTGCCGGTTTTTTTTTTTTCGAGGACTTTGATTCTCAAATTGTCTCACTACAATCATTTTCCAAATTGAACACCCATTGTGGCGAACGAATTTAAAAATCAGCAACCAGCCATTTCTCCGAAGACTTTTCCATTTCAAGTCTCTTGTTCAATTAACTAAATCATTACCAAAAAAAATGAAAAATAATTAATAAAGTACGAAAAGTCTCAAGACACACCCTTGTAATCAAGGTTCACCTCCAAGCTGCGATACACCCATAACCACATGGAAATTAGCATGCCGATGAAAATGGGTGCCGTCTCCACCAGTGCAGCATGCATACACACACAAATATATACATGTTCGTTTGGATCCAGATTATTATTTTTATAGTAATTGTAATTCAACGTGCAGATCTAACTTAGATGAAGAATCGCGGTGGCTGTTGACGTCGTCGGTCATGGACCGTTGGCAAATCAAGTAGATCTGTAGCTCATTCTTGAACCAACAGGGAATCTAATGCGGCCCTGCAGAAGGTTGGTGGAGGTGGCAGAATGAGAGAGGCGAATGCAGTACTGGTGGCAGTAGTCCTCATTGGTGAGGCTGAAGAATCAGCTAAGAAAGGTAGAGAGAGAGAGAGAGAGAGAGAGTAAATAATAGAAGGGAGAGGCTTTTGTGTTGCTATCCCATGAATTTTTTTTTGCTGTGACCTTCATTAAGGATAAAACTGTCATTTTATTTGAAATATACAATAAAAATTTTTGCTGTGACAAATAATTAAAAACCCTTCAGTCTTTTTGGTGTGTTTTCTTGGTATTTGCAGATTTTTTTGGGTGTAATTTAGACGTGTAATTCGTGAGGTTAGTTGTTAATTTAAATTGATGAGAGAAATGAGAGAGAGAGAGAGAGGGGGGGGGGGGGGGGAAAGAGAGAGAAATAGAAATTGATGAAAGAAATGAGAGAGAAAGAAACATGTCAGAAGTAAAACGAGAGACAGGACGGAGAAAGAGAAAAAAAAAGTAGTGCTTGCTTACTTGTCTGGAGCTGAAGGGTATTTTGTCAAAAACTCGTCTACTTCATTATGTAGCGGACGTACTTTAGAAAATCGTAAAAAAAGATATTTAAATTTTTTGGTATCCGTGAAGGACGCTAAATTAGGATAGCTATTAAAATGAACTATTGAATTATCTGACATAGCAAATCCACTTGTTTTAATATGAAAATTTTATGAAACCTTATATTACTAACATGTTTTAGTATCTAAAATTTCTTGTCATTCCGAGGCCAATCGCTATTTTTAGCAGAAACGGCTTTTGAGCACTCGGTTGGGAGCTGTATTTTTAGCAGAACCGGCTTTTGGGGCCAACGCTTGTATGTACATCTTAACATGAATCTTCGGATCAATTGTACCATCGAACTTATCCATTTAGCGCACCTTGGACTTGGTTGGGAGCTGTTTGTCGGGGTTCAAGGTGAGGGCACTGAGATCGATGAGGTAGTCTATCCTTCTCATCCTGGCAACCTAGGACTCAAGCGGGGCCAATTTTCTTTTGATTCCGGGGCGGTGTCCTTTGCCTCATCGTCCTCTGACCCATATTTCCCTTCAAACTTAGCATTCTTCTTATCTTTTCTCTTTGCCACCTTAGATGGCTCTTCCTCATGATCATCTTTGTCTATCTTCCTGAGTAGTTCTATATCTGAGACCATCTTCGCCTGTTGAGGTTGCCAGAGTTGCAAAGTTTCTTCCTAAAGGTCTTTCTATAACTCGCTAAGGATGCGAACCAAATCAACTTCCTAAGCTAATTCTTCAGCTATAAGGGATCTTGTGAGTTTTCTGGACAAATCCCGATACCAACGTTTCTTACCTTTAACGATATAGAGAGTAAAAGACAAAAGAAAATTTAATCAGATAAGACATGTATGAAACCAGCCGGTGTATTCAGGGAGGTGGGAGACACTTCATTGTCGTTAGTAAGGCCTTGGATAACATGTTTAAGGTGATACATCTCTCTGTACATTGATGTTTTCCTTTATGGTTCGCACAAGATGCTTGAACATCATAACTTTTAAGGTATAACTGTAGGTGTTGGAGTAAAGGGCGATCGCCCAAACACCTCAGGGAGGGAGCGTTAAATGGAGTAAATTTTTGTTGTAGTACGACATTGGCTTCCCATGACATAACTTGCTGCGCTTGGACATTGTTGATATTATTAGTACTAGCAGGCTTAGGCTAGGCAATGAATTTTCTCGTACCAACTCAATAACCTCCAAGTTTCGTCTCACGATATGTGGTTTCTTCGTTGATCGCATCTTTAATTTGTTCCAAGGATCCCATCAAAGCCTTGAAAGAGTTGAGATAATATCCAAAGTCATGATACACGGGAAACAAATTATTCCTTACTATTTTAACTTGTTCCTTCTTGAGGGATGGTTAACCATCTTGGCAGCTTTGTTCCTCCATCTCACTACAAACGTTAACCCAAACTCTCTCGGCTCAACTAGTCTCTAAATCTCTCCTATTGGTATCAAAAGCCAAAAAGCAACAAAACGTTTCTAGTCTAGTCCTCTTATTTCAATCCTCAGTGGAGTCGTCACTTCTAGCAAACTGGCGTGAAAAATTCTCGCTTGGACCCGAGAATGGTCCGAAGAGAAACTAGGAGTAACCACATCATTTGATTAAAATAAAGAGAAATAAGAATGGGTAAATTACACAAGACACTCCTGAGGTTTATCTCAAACTACACACGATGCGTACTAAGTATTTTACTACACTAAGTTACACATTTTTATTTTCTAATTGATAAAGTTAAAAGAATCAATGGAAAGACGATAATACCCCCTTTATATATGTATATTTACCCCAATCTGTTCCCCCTCTCCAAACACTATCCACCCCCCCATAGCAGCTGTACATCGCCAATCTCTCTCTGTCTTTCTCTCACACACTCACCCCTAACGAACCACCGGCACGTCGTTGTCATTCCCTTCTTGCCCATTGCCTCGCCACTACCACGAAAAGCAAAACCACTAATACTTGATCCACAACCGAACCACCATTACAATCTCCACCTCGATCAGTTCCGGGTAGGTGAACTTTTGGTTGGATCTTCATACGTGTGCATGTGTAGCCGTGCATGTGTGTAATGTGGGCCAGTCTAAAATGTGGGCTTGGTGATGGTTGTCAAAATCAGTGGAGGAGGTGGCGGGTGGTGAAAACAAATGGTCAGGGTGGGATAGTGGTGGTTGTGGCTAAAGATCGTGGTGGTGGGTTTGTTTTAGGCAATGTTAGTAGGGAAATGGTGGGGGTAGGGCAGTGGTAGTTGTGGTTACAGATCAGCAGTCGTGGGTTTGTTTTGGGAGATGGTGGCAGGGCAATAGTAGGGGGTATGGTAGTGGTAGTTATGATTGAAGATCGATGGTAGTGGTTTACTTTAAGGGTGGTGGCATGGAAATGGTGGAATCGGGGTGGTCGTGGCCTTTTATGTGTGTTGTGTGTGCTCGCGCGAGCCCTTGTGCGTGTTTTTTTTTACTTACGGGTCTAGATTCTTTATTTTGATGATTCCAAGATTAAATCTGACTGTGTTATTAAGCATGATTTCTGGAAATATCAAAGTGCAGACATCTCATTGGATGAAGACTTTGGATTTAGATTAGGTTTTCATTTTCTTTGTTATCATTCTTAAGCTAAGTTTTCTTAAAGATCTTACAGAAAATCGAAAAGAATATAAATTGAGAAACATTGACTGCCAAGTCGCTTTCAATTCAAGTGAAACTTTTTCATTTGATTGAATCCATCAAAAACTTCAAACTTTCATCAAAAATCTATTTCTGCTTCGGCCGAATCTATTTCATTCGAAAGACTTTCAATAACTTCAACCGAATCCATTTCATTCGAAGGATTCTTTAAACCCCGTTGCCCACAAAAAGGGGTTCGCTGCTACGTGGAGGTGCCACAAAGGATGCAGTCTGAGTCAGCTTTTAAGTAGGCAAAGTGGAGACAGCAAGGATGGAGTAAGGGCTGAAAGCAAGGCTCCCCAGACAGGTCACGAGGGCTGGCAGAGCCACGCAGGCAGGGCAACGACGAATAGGGCCGGCGGTCGACAGTCCGAGTTAAGGGTACAGCGTCAAGGGTTCGGTGACAGAAGTCCAAATGTGTTTCTCTCACTAGAATTCTAGAGAGAATAGGCTTTTTAGAGAGAGAAAGTGAAAATGTCAAATGAGAGAGAGATCCTTGAATAAACTCCAAAGTCTACTATTTAAAGGCAAAAATATGAATGTGTCATAAGTTGACATGTGTCGTCCCCTGGGAGCGACACATCGTCAGGGGGGGTCCAAAGTACTGATTCTCCGTTTGACTGCCGGTCCTCAAGTTCGTGCTACCCTGGCCTTGCAACATCTCTCTGCCTATCTGAGAAGACTGATCATGCCGCGGTAGTATGGTCAGAGTAGCCCGTTGCCCCAGCCACCAATCCAAGCCCTTACTGAATCCCACGAGGTGCGTCAAGAGACGTGTAGAGAACCTGACAGCGGTGAGGGTTGCTCCTGTAGCCAACTACCAGGCGAACTAGGCGTAGTGACCTCCGAGGACCTGCTCCCGTCCCGGAGTGACCCAGGGGTCATCGCGTTGATGGTGCCGACGATCAACAGGAACATGAGTGGGCATGGTCGCCGCTCAGTCCTTATAGTCCTTTGCGGGGAAGTCTCCGTGTCGGAGCCCCCTGCGGGTGCGATGTTGATGGCTTTAAGGTTGTGTCGGCGATGGCTTCAAAGTATTGAGCCCATCCTGCTGTGAGGGCCGTAGCCCCCGGTGATTGTGCCGGCAATAGTGTTAAGCCCATCCCCCCAGTTTGATTGAGCCGGTGATGGCGCTAAGCCCATCCCACTGATTGAGCCGACGATGGCGCTAAGCCCATCCTGTAGTTTGATTGAGCCGGTGATGGCGTTAAGCCTATCCCGCAATTTGATTGAGCCAGCGATGGCACTAAGCCCATCCCGAATTTTGATTGAGTCGGCGATGGTGCTAAGCCCATCCCGCAGTTTGATTAAGCCAGCGATGGCTTTAAGGTTGTGAGCCCATCCCGCAGTTTGATTGAGCCGGCGATGGCGCTAAGCCCATCCCGCAGTTTGATTGAGCTGACAATGGCACTAAGCCCATCCCGCAGTTTGATTGAGCCGGTGTTGGCTTTAAGGTTGTGAGCCCATCCTGCAGTTTGATTGAGCCAGCAATGGCGCTAAGCCCATCCCGCAGTGAGGGGTCCTTGCGCTGGAGAGCTACGAGCGGAGCCCCTAGAATGCTGCACAGTCCGGAGAATGGGTCAAAGCATGTTCCATGTCCATGGTGGGGGCGCATGGTGTGGTGAATAAGTGTGATGCCCGGAGGCCTGTAACATGATTGTGGCGCATGGGCGCGGTGCCTACATCACGAGGCACTACTTGGTGTCGGGGGCACGTGTTGTGGAAGTGGTGAACGGGCGCAACGACGAACGTCACAGAGAAATATTTGGTGCGGGGGCCACGCATCATGAAAAGGGATGCACGGGCGCGACGACGAACGTCATGGAGCAATACTTGGTACCGGGGGCACGCATCATGAAAAGAGGCGCACGGGTGCGGCGACGAACGTCGCGGAGCAATTTTGGTGTTGAGCGAGCAGTGCAGAGAGTGCGATGAGTGATGGCGGGTTTTATGAGTGACCCTTACAAGACAAAAAAGTGGCTAACCCCCTTCAAGAAGGGGTGGCGACCCCCTTTGAAAGAGGGATGGCCGACCCCCTACAAAAAGGGGTGGCCGACCCCCCCTCAAGAAAGGGGTGGCCGACCCCTTGAAGAAGGGGTGGCCAACCCCCTATAAGAAAGGGTGGCCGACCCCCTTAAGAAAGGGGTGGCCGACCCCTTGAAGAAGGGGTGGCCGACCCCCCTTAAAAAGGGGTGGCTGACCCCCTTTGAAAGAGGGTGGTCGACCCCCTTCAGGGGTCAAGCCCTTTTTCCAACCGTTTAACTGTGCTAACGTCGCTGCATTGGTGATGCCTGTGAATGCTCGAAAAGGAGATGCACCCTAACCGGGTGATGGGGTTGAATGATTGACCGTTGACTGGATGATGTGTCGCGCAAAGTGGGTCCCTTAGCGGGCCCTAGGGTGCGACCAGAATAGGGTGTGAACAAACCCTCAACCGAATTCTTCAGGCATTCAGGTTCCTTTATAAAAGAAATTTTCATTGGAAAGATTTGCAAAACCTTTGACCGAATTCTTTAGGCATTCAGGTTCTTTGATAAAAGAAATTTTCATTCGATTTAAACCTTTGATTGAATTCTTTAGGTATTCAAGTTCTTTGATAAATGAATTCTCATTCGAAAGATTTGCAAACCTTCGGCCAATCCCATCATTAGTATTTATCTAGATCTAAAATCTTTTTCATTCGAAAGATATAATTTTTATTCGACTGAATTTTTTAGTGGCTTAGAGTTATCTACTTTTCAATTACACTGGAGTGGGAGAGTCAGAGTCGAAAAGAGGATTCCTCACTTCTTTCTATCATTCAAAACCATTCATGAGATTTTCATCTCACACGGCTCCTAAGTGATAAAAGAAATAAGAACTCATCTTCTTTCTTTTTTGACTACCTTTTTTGCGTATGTATAAGACATAGTCCATTCGATTTATAAAAAAGATTACTAATCCTTAACTTTTTGAGTAATCCTTCATCAGTGGTTATGAATGACTGATTTTTTCAATCTTTCTTACTTGCTCCTACGGAACCAAGATTGAAAAATTGTACCATCCGATTTGATTCGTTCTCAGTAGCCATGAGATGATTATCTTGGGGTGATCCTTTTGTCGATCGATGCTCCTTTTACACTCGTAGTCTCTGAAGGATGAGAACCAACTATGTAACATCTTCACAGAGAATTCAAGTATTGTATACGTCATTAGTTGATTCTTTGTAAGAACTACCAGTAATAAAGAACTTGCAAAATGGATCTGTTTATCATAAAAAGATTCGTCGTTTCTGACCCTGCTTCACCTTAATTGTTATTTGAACAAGTAAAAGTTTTGTCTTGGTTCGAGTGGGGATAGCATGTCTCTTCTACATGTCTATAGAGTTTTGAAAAATCCAAACATCTCAAAGATAGATAGAGAGATAGGAATTTATTGAACGAACTGTACTCCTTCGTATACGTTAGGAGTCCATTAATGAGAAGGGGCTGGGGAAGCTTGAAGCCAATTCCTACAGTGATGACTATGAGCGCAATTGAAATTCCTGGGGAGTTACACATGTGTGTATTAATAAGACCATTCACTATTTCTTAAAGCTCGATCTCTCCCCCGAATGAATTATATAGCCAAGAGAAACCATGAACTAGAACAAAAGAGTTTGCCCCATCCATGAGTAAATATTACATCTTTCTTGGTATATCCAAATAATAGGTAGAAGCATAAACTGAAACATTCTAAAGCTACAAAGATAGTTATTAAATAGTTAGCACCACATAAAAACATTCCTCCTAGAGTAGCTGTTAATACAAACAAGAGAAACTCTGTTATAGCCATTTCTGTACATTCAATGTACTCTACGGATAGAGGAATACATAGAGTTGAACTAAAATAAGAAATTGAAAGATTTCATTGAAATTGTTCATTTGGAAATTTTTTGAAAAGCTAATCATAGGTTCTTCTCTCCATTAGAACAATAGGGCCGTTATTCTCGATACTAAACTTGTTCAGAAGATGAAATCTAACCAAGTTATATCTTTTCGATCAGAGGTTGAACCGATCATCAGGAGAAGAATTAGGCCAAAAATTAGGATACATTCTGGGAAAATCAAGTTTCCATCGAAGAGAAGTAAATGAAAGGCTTTCATAAAAATTCTCATAAAATCGAGAATGAAGTTTTCATTCTGGACATGCCAGATCATGAATTAGTAACTGCATCCAATTTCCAAAAAATCCCAATTGTTTGAACTTTCCATTTTTAATTTATATGAATAGGATCAAAGCTTATTCCATGGTATTTACTGTAACGCCCCGAACTATTCGTAGCGTTAATGTCAAATAAACAGAGTCAGAAAACCTTAACATATCAAAAATCTCCAAAAATCTCCAAAAAGGGGTCATTTAGAGCATGTACTAATAAATCCCGAAAATACATCAATATCTGACATAGTGTCCTAAAGATTTTTTACAATCCAAATTCTCCGACACGGAGTTTCAAAGTAAAATCTAAGTAATATCAACTTGTCTTGATTATTACACCTAAAAATGTCAATACTAACTCTGAGATAAAAGCAGCTAACACTTGGTCACATAACTGGACCTTCAAATCCAAAATCCTACCTACTGATCATCTGAAAGAAAAAACAATAAGGGAATGAGCAAAATGCCCAGTAAGGTCGAAAAATCAAAAGAATGCAAAGATATCTGAGACACGAGAATTGCGGAGGTGCAAAAGTTGTAACGGAACAGACATCAGACCAAATTTCAAATGCCAAATATATCTATGTACGGTGACGGACACTAGAGAGCCATTCAGAATGAGGTCAATACGTCATTACTGACACATGAGACCAGGTTCAAAAAGTAAGATCGCGATCTCTAGCTCATCTCGCTGAGCTAGCCCACGTTCCAATCCAAGTGGGCAAGTCAGAAATAATAAAGTCACATACATTGTGACATCGCTCATAGAGTTACTTAATAATTTCTGATACATAGATTAGAGACCAAAATAAAGATCTCTAGATAACATTATCAAATAACTGACCAGTCAAACAGTAAGCATAGTTTACGAAGAAATGACAATCATTAATCTGTAGAAACGAATGATATCAACATAGGCTAATTTAAGGTTAAACAATCCAAAGGTAATTGAATTCCACAAGTCAGAGTATTGAGAAACATGTTACTTATGACGCGACTCAAAGAAAAAAAAAGGAAAGAAGAATAACTTAAACTAGTTAAAAGAAATTCAGATTTCAAAAAAAAAAAACTAAACACTTACACGAACGATCGATCCATCGCTGATTCAGATTTCAAAAGTAAACCCTTACATTAATCAACATTTTAAGAATACAAATCCTTAAGCACCACCTTAGAAGTCAAGAGCTTCCCAAGCCATCACTCTCTCTCTCTCTCTCCACCGTAAAGGAAAAAGAAACAGAGAACCAAAAAAGGCTAAAACGGAAATAAGAAAATTTATATAGAACAAAATTTAAGATTTCATTCGACCGAAAAAATGTTCCTTTGACTGAATCCGACAATCGTGAAATGGTTTCTTCAAAATTTGTTTTTCATTCGACCGAAAACTATTTTCCTTCGAATGAAAACTTTTCATTCGAATGGAAACTTCAATCCTTGTTGTTCTCGTTTAAAAATACCCCTTCCAGTTTGATTCGAATGAATCCACGATTCATTCGACCGAAAATTTTAGAAATATTCCTAACCATTTTCTTAATATTAACAAAAAGACCACAAACTTATTTATTCAAAATAATAATTTCATGCAAGGAAAAGAAAATTTTTGGGGTATTACGTTTTCCCCCCTTTATAAGCCTCGGAATTAAAACGTACCTTAAATGTCAAAAAGTTGATGGTTCTTTTCGCTTTAGCATCCTCAAGTTCTCAAGTGGCTTCTTCAATTTCGTGATTCTGCCACAAAATCTTAACTAAGGGAATGACTTTCGTCCTTAACACCTGATCACGACGGTCAAGAATTGTGACACCCCTCAGCCCAAGTGAAGTCACCGGAGCTGAGATGTCAACCCTGTCAACGTTACAATCTTAAATATAACACGGAACAACTATAGCCTTAAGATCATGAAGAAGCGTTACAACATGTCCTTACGAAAATTTTCCTTGATAGTACACATCGTGTCGCAATGGAAACTACATAACATAACACAACTTAATATGTACACCAAATTTTTACAAGAATGAAACTACATAACATTTACAATCATCTTACTGCATCACCTTTGTTCAGACTGAGTGACTCAAGCCCAAAAGAACATCATAATTTCCATTTTGACAGACTCATGGACTATGCAAGTGCTATGTAAAAGAGACACTAAGGCATAAACATCACGAGAATAACGAGATAATAAATTCAGTAACATTAAATAAAATCAATTGCAATGCATGCTTGACTCGACACGACACAATACGATAGACTCTAGCGCGCTTCATCCTCTTTTTGTCAGTTACTCTCTTTTTCACTGACCGCCAATTACTTCACTTCACTGGCCCTCCACTTAATGATGCCCCTTCATACGGGGTATTCATCTCAGTCTTTTCCAGATTAGGGAACGATATTCATCAAGGAGCGGACTCAGAGAGTATCTTCGATCATAAGTCCTCAACAACGCTTTCAGGCTCATTGTCGGTCGGACTAAGGAAATTCATTCTACTTTAAGTCCTCAACAACACAAGTCAACAAGAAGTAATGGTTCACAAGATCAAGTGATATTCCAACATAAATATAGGAGTTCAACCCAAGCATCATCAACATGGTATGCCAAGTAAAGCAACAGACACCATAACGGAACCGCACTATCCTTACATGTTGGCTTTATAGCCGATGAACTCTTCGCTTCCTGATTTTCTCAGCAATGGAATTACCTATGAAATAAAATTCTTCTCGTTAGACTGCCCTAAAATACAAAAACATACCTACCTTACCTTCCCCCTCCCTTACCGCTTATCTGTCTCCCACTTACTACAGCTAATCCATTAATCGGATTTGCCCTAACCCATAAGGTGCATTACCCGCACTACCGCCCATCTTGTACCCATCTAAACTCAATTTTCTCACTATTTATACTCCTTACTGCTTAACCATGAGTGTCTACAAGATACGTAACCGAGTGTGAAAAATTACCAAAACACCCCTAGCCATAGGTAAAATTACCTAAACACCTCCTATTGATTTCTACACTAATAAACACTCTCAATTGGCCCAAAATACCTTTTTAAAATAATGTAAACTGAGTTTGTACTAAAAAGTCATTTGGTGAAATTTTTGGTCGGAACCCCACCAGGATAACCAAACCGAGCGTTAGGGAACCAATTTTTTTTCAAAAATACTAATCAATCTGCAAATGTCATGAAGTTTATGTAAAATTTTCTGATTAAAATACATTTATTTGTGTATTTTTTAAAATTTTGAAATCCTATTTTAAGGATAAATATATTTAACATTGTTCAAAAACTCAGAAAATCTCAAAATTTTACAGTATGTAGACCTTTCAAAAAGAATATGTGTTTTTCTTTTGTGCTTGGCCAAATTCTATCTTAAACCATATTTCAAAAATAAAGCTTGAAATCAATTAGAGGCTACGACTTTTAGTGACATTTACAGTCACTACTCATCACTTTTGGATCAAATTTACACTTTTTCATCTCTTTCTTCACCTCAAGTTGCATTCTTCAGATTTGCATGGCCAGAAAATTTTCCCTTTCTTCACTTATGCATGCATTTTATGCTAACTTATCTAATTACCTATTTAATTCCACCTTAAATTCCATTTAGACCAATTTGATCTCACTTCATTAACTCCATAACTTCATTTAACATGAAATCAAAACATAACATAATCAATTCAGCCCTAATTTCCATCAAGAACACATACACAAACAAAGCTGATTTTTACCTCACTTTGAAGACCTGTAACTTCTACATTTCTTGGCTTAAAAACCTTCTGTTTGTTGAGATCTCTTCCTTTCTTTCCCTTCTACAACTTCTCTGTTTGGCCCTTCACGAGATTCTTTCTAGAGTTTCCTCAAATTCTCTCTTAATTAGCCACTTCGCACACTGCAGGTTGGTTTTTTTTCCTAACTTAGGCAGTCCTTAACTTCCTCAATTTATCTCCGAACCGATCTCTATTTCTTAGGTTTTTTTCCTCTCTCTTTTTTCTACCACTTCACAGTTGAATTCATCCTATGATTCCTTTTTGTATTTTCCATGATTCTCCCTCCAAAAGCTATCCAGGGTAAGCATTTCCCCATGCCACCTCACCCTCCACTTATCTCTTCATGCACACACTCCACCTCTTGGAAATAAGAGGTGTCATTCCTCTTTTGTTTGTGGCTGTCTTTGGCAGCCACGAAATTTGACCACCTTTTTTTTAATTTATTAATTATTTTTAATTATCAACAACAAGGGTATTACAAGAATCTCAATCAGTTGCTCTTCATAGGAAAGGTCCTCCTGAACTGATAAAGGCTCGCACGACACGGTGTGCATCGGATCGTGAACATACTTCCTCAGATTCGAAACATGGAAAATGTTATGAACGTGCGAAAGCTTTGGCGGCAATGCGACTTTGTAAGCCACCGGACTGATCTTCTTTAAAACCTTGAATGGCCCAACAAACCTAGGGCTAAGTTTTCCCTTTTTACCAAATGCATCACCCCCTTCCAAGGTGAAACCCTAAAAACATGATCACCCACTTCAAATTCGAGTTCGCGACGATGATGAGATGTATAACTGCACTGTCTGTCCTGAGCCGCTTTGAGACGTTCCCTAATCAATCAACTTTTTGAGTGGTTAATTGCACCAACTCTAGTCCTAATAACCTTCTTTCTCCTACCTCATCCCAGCATAATGGCATTCTACACCTCCGTCCGTACAATGCATCAAATGGTGCCATCATAATACTTGCCAGATAGCTATCTATTATTATAGGCAAATTCAACTAGAAGTAAATGACTTTGTCAACTAACATCAAGGTCTAGTATGCAAGCCCTCAGTATATCCTCTAATGTCTAAATGGTACGTTCAGATTGTCCATCTGTCTGTGGGTGATAAGCAATGCTGAAATAAAGGTCAGTGACCATAGAATTCTGGAAGCTCCTCCAGCATTTTGAAGTGAAATGAGCATCTCGATCTGACACTATAGATAATGGTACACCACGCGACCTCACAACCTCATCAATATACAATCTAACTAGTTCAGATAAGGGTTTTGTAGCTCGGATCAGAAAGAAATGTGCAGTCTTAGTCAATCTATCAACGATAACCCAAATAATGTCAGAACCCTCAACTGTCCTTGGTAAGCCTCCCACAAAATTAATTGTTACATGCTCCCACTTCCACTGCAAAATTTCAAGTAGCTATAGCGATTTGTAAGGCTTCTAATGCTCTATCTTCACTCTTTGACAAGCCAAACAATGGGATACAAAATTCTGCTATATCCAACTTCATGCCACTCCACCATAAATGCTCCTTAAGGTCATGATACATTTTTGTTCCTCTTGGGTGGATAGAGAAACTAGAACTATGAGCCTCTGACAGTAATTCCTTCCTCAAGGATAAGTCAGCTAGTACACAAAGTCTCTTACGAAACAAAACCGCACCGTGCTCATCAATTCTAAACTAAGATTGCTTCCCACTGTTAATGTTCTTAATGATGTGAGCTATACCTGAATCTTTATCTTTGGCTTCCTTGATCTTACTGATCAAGGTAGGTTGTACGTATAATGCTGCCAAGTATTCTCCACCATATTGCCATCTAATCTCAAGATTCAAGTTCATCATATCCTATCCTCCAACAGTTGAGGTTGACAAGTGATTAGTACTGCTAAGTTTCTAGTGCTCTTCCTACTAAGTGCGTCAGCCATGACATTTGCCTTACCAGGGTTACAATGAATCGTGCAGTCGTAGTCTTTCAAAAGCTCCAACCAACGCCTCTCTCTCTCATGTTCAGCTCCTTCTGGGTGAAAATATACTTAAAACTTTTATGACTAATGTAAATCTCCCAGGTCTCACCATACAAGTAATGTCTCATATCTTCAAAGCAAAAATCACAGCTGCTAACTCAACATCATGGGTGGGATAGTTCTCTTCATAGGGTTTAAGCTGTCAAGAAGCATAAGCAGTCACCTTGCCATGCTGCATTAAAACACACCCTAAACGTCTCTTTTAGGCGTCACTATATATCACAAAACCTCCAGAACCAGATGGTAAGGTCAACACCGGTGCAGACATCAACCTCTCCTTCAGTTCTTGGAAGGTAGCCTCACACATCTCGCTCTAAAAAAAACCGAGTGTTCTTCTTAGTCAACTGAGTTAAAGACACAGCTATGTTTAAAAAACCTTCTACTAATCAACGGTAGTAGCCTGCCAATCCCAAAAAGCTTTGCACTTTAGTAACAGTGCTAGGTCTCTGCCAGTCAATCACCACTGCAGTCTTAGAGGGATCAACGGCTATTCCATCCTTGGACACCACGTGCCTAGAAATATAACATGTTAAGCCAAAAAGAATGGTTGAGTCATCTTTGAAGAATTCGGTTAGAAGAGCAGAGATTCTGGTGCCACTGAATGTTTTAGTTAAATGAAAAGCAAAGACTTCGAATGAAAACTTTTGTTTCGAAAGAAAACCTTTGCTTCAAATGAAAACCTTTCTTTTTGAGAGAAATTTTTTTTATAAATAAAGACTGAAGAATTCCTTTGACTGAAACAAGATTTCCTTCGAATGAAAGCGACTTTAAATCCAGACAAAAAGACTAAATGATTCCCTTGATCGAAACACAATTTCCTTCGTTTGAAAATCTTTTCCATCTGAAACCTTCTTGGTTTTGTCCTTTCTGATTTTCTAGTAGATCTTTTAGAAGGCTTAGCTTAAGATTCATTACAATATAAGAAAAATAAACTTAGTCTAGGTCCAAAGTCTTTTTTGACCAGAGAATCTTTCATGCTATGATTGTCTTGAAATCGTACTTAATAACATTGTTAGATAACTGTCAAAACAGTAATTTTGGAATCATCAAAATAACGAATCTAGACTTTTAAAGTCAAAACACACCCCCCTAATGCATGCAAAATTACTAAAATACCCCCTAGCGGTCATGGCACCATAAAAAATCCCAAAATAGTTTTTACACATAATTTTAAGCACTTTCGGACTAAAAGGCCCTTCAGAGATATCCCTAATCAATATCTAAACGATGTGCTCTGAGGCTAGTTTTGTTAAAAATAGCAATCAGCATCGAAATGCCACAAAATTCTGGACACTGAAACATCTCAATACTATAAGGTCCTCCTAAAATTTTACGACAAAAACAACCTGATTTGGTATAGTAGATAAATCGAGAACCCCTTGTTTATTTAGCATCCTTCACGGACACGAAAAAATTCCAAAACATTTTACTGTGTATTAGGTCTTGTAAAATTCGCATGGGCCTTTTTTTTTTTTTTTTTGCACTCGGAAAAAATATGAGCAAAACCATTTTCAAAACTTAAATTTTGGGACGGCTTAAAGAACTAATCACCTATAACGATAATTACAGTTACTATTACTATTGCAACACTAACTATAACACACTAAAATCACACACTTCCTTCCTCTTCTCTCTGCCAAACACACACATAATTGCAACACACACTAAAGCATATATTACACACACACACGAACTACCCACACCAACACACACTGTCACCACGTAGCACACAGACATACAACCCCCCACCCTCCGCACACTAAAAAACACACACCCCTTCACGAACTTCAAACACCCACACATGAACTACCAACATCAACACACACAGTCACCAAACAACATGCAAATGTGCACGCATACCCCATGCGCATACACCCCAACCGCGTTATTGCTTTTCACATACACACATACATATGCACAAGCGATACACTGAATAAAGAAAGGAAATCTCCTTTGAATATTGTTAAATGTTTTATTCTTCTCCTTTCTCTCTCTCTCTCTCCCTCTCCCCCTCCCCCTCCCTCCCCCTTCTTTCTCCCAAACCCTTCTCCTTAAATTCTTTCACTCATTCTCCATTCTAACTTTTGAAACAACTCTACCTTCACTTACTCTATACCTCCCTAAAGTAGCTTGTCTTATCTACCCAATTGCCAAAATTTTCTCCATTCCTTCCTTTTTATTCTCTCTCAAAATTTTCCTTATGTTCCTCCCCCCTTCCCCTCTGTTCTTCTAACTTTCTAATTCAGAAAATTAAAAATATTATTTGTAACTTAAACCCATTTTAAAACTATTTCCAACTAACTTTGATATATTACGATTGCTAAAATTTATGTATTTAGTTATTTTGTCTTTAGCTTATTTAAAAGTAAAACATATTAATGAATAAGAAAAATAGCAAATAAAATAAGCATATAATTAATTGGCTAATGCAGGATATTACATTTTTCCAACCTTTTAAAAAATTGGTCCTCCAAATTTGCGTACCTGGAGCTCCAAACAAATGAGGATACTTTGCTCTGACTTTGCCCTCAGGCTCCCAGGTGGACTCCTCGACTGCATGGTTTCTCCAAAGGACATTAACTAAGTGGATCTTCTTAGTACGAAGCGTTTGTTCCTTGTGATCCACGATATGAACATGATGCTCTATATAAGTGAAGTCTTTCCTGATCTGCCAAGGTTCTGATTGTAATGTGTGTGGGATCCGACATGTGTTTCCTCAGCATAGACACATGGAACACATTGTGCATACTTGCTAGCTCAGTTGGTAGAGCCACCCGATAAGCAAGGGGACCAATTTTGGCCAACACCTCAAAAGGCCCCACATACCTAGGGCTCAACTTGACCTTTTTTCCAAACCGCACTTGTTATGCCCGAATTTATTTTCGGAGCATTAATCCCGAATAGACAGAAATCAGAGAAAATCTTATAATTATCAGAAGACTCCAAAATGGTAATTCATACAATACACTAATAATTCCCAAAAATACATCAATATCTAACACAGTGGTCCTAAGCCTTTGTACAATTCAAGTTCTCTGACACAGAGTTTTTCAGAATAAAACCTAAATAATAACAATCTGTCTCAATCATTACACTCAAAATATTAGTACTAACTCTAAAACAAATGCAGCTAAATCTTGATCACTCAGCTAGCCCTTCGATCCCAAAATCCTACCTACGAATCACCTAAAAGGAGAAACAATAAGGGAATGAGCCAAATGCCCAGTAAGCTCACTCAAAGGACCAATCAAACGAAAGCAAAAATTTCTGGGAAACAAAATTTCGAAAGCATAAAGGGTCTCCACGGAACGGATAATCAAACCAAAATTTGAATGTGAAAACATATCTGAATATAGAGATAGACACTAGGGAGACATTTAGAAAGTGGTCACATACGTCATCACTAACATATGAGGTCGGTTCAGAAAGTAAGATCGCGATCTCTAGCTCAACTCCCGTGAGCTAGCCCACGTTTCATTCCACGCGGGTAAGTCAGACATAAGTCACATACACTGTGACATGGCTCATAGAGTTAACAAAACAAAGATTTCAATTTAACACACAATCCAATATCAAAATGTCAAACAATACACGGAGTTTACGAAATAATGACAATCACTGAAATGAATGATATCAATATGGCAAATCTTAAGGTCAAACAAATTTGACGAAAATTGAATTTCACAAGTCATAGCATTGTGAACAAGTTATTCATAACAAAGCTCAAAGCAAAAGGAGAAGAAGAATCACTCAACTCAATTTGAAGAAGTTCGGATTTCAAAAAGAAACTAAGGACTTACATGAGCTATTGGTCCATCGCTGATTTAAATTTCAAAAGTAAACCCTTACCTTAATCAAGCTTTGTGAATACAAATCTTTAAGCGTCACCTTAGAACTCAAAAGCTTCCCAAGCTTTCTCTCCTCTCTCTCACCACCGCAAAGGAAAAAGGAAACGAGAACCAAAAAGGTAGGAAATGAACTAAGATAACTATTTATATGGAATAAAACCAAATTTTAAGTCGACCGAAAATAGTTTTCATTCGACCGAAACATCATCTTTCATTGGACCGAATATGACATAGGTGAAAATGATTTTTTTTATTTTTTTTCAATTTGACCAAAAACATGTTTTAATTCCAATTAAAAAGTTTTCATTCAAATGAAAACTTTTAATTTGAATTAAAAAAAAATTTCATTCAACCAAAAATTGTTTTCATTCGAATGAAAACTTCAATACTCTTCACGATTTTAAATACTTTTCGTTCGAAGCAAAGTCCACTTTTCATTCGATCGATAGTTTTAGAACTTCAAAACATTAACATCAAATAGTTTTGATTCGAATGAAACCACTTTTATTCGACCAAAAATTTTAGAACCAATCCCAAACCTTTTTCTTAATATTAACAAAAGACCACAAACTTATTTATTCAAAAATATTAATTTCAAACAGAAAAAAGAAAAATTTTGGGGTATGACATTCTCCCCTCCTTATAAGAAATCCTTCCTTGGAATTTAAAACATACCTTAAGTGTCAAAAAGCTAAGAGTGCTTCTCGCGCATAGCTTCCTCAAATTCCCAAGTCGCTTCCTCTATTTCATGATTCCGTCACAAAATCTTAACTAAAGGAATGACTTTTGTCCTTAATACCTGCTCACGACGGTCAAGAATCTCAACTGGCTGGTTTTTGTAGGAAAGGTCCTCCTGAACTGATAAAGGTTCGTACGACACAATGTGCATCAGATCGTAGACATACTTTCTTAGCTGCGAAAGATGGAAAATGTTATGAACGTGCGATAGCTCTAGCGGCAATACCACTCTATAAGCCATCGGACCGATCCTTTCCAAAACTTCAAATGGCCTGATAAACCTAGGGCTAACTTGCCCTTTTGATGCCAAGGAAAGTGGGTTCGTAGTCGACGTGGAGGTGCCACAAGGAATGCAGTCCAACTCAGATGCCAAGTATGTTGATGTGAGACACAGCAAGGGCGGAGCAAGGGCAGAGACCAAGGGCTTCCCAAAAAGAGCCTGAGGGTGGCAGTGCTACGAGGGCGATGGCGCAGGATGAATATACGACGACAGTCACAGTTTGATTCTTAGGTCCAAAGTCAGGGTCCTGTATGTTTCTCTCTCTAGGAATCTAGAGTGAGAAAGTGAAAGTGTTCTGATACCACCTGTGACACCCCCAGCCCGAGTGACATCACCGGAGCTGAGATGTCAATCCTGTCAACGTTACAGCCTTAAATATAACACAGAGCAACTAAAACCTTAAGATCATGAAGAAACATTACAACCCGTCCTTACAAAAATTTTCCTTAATAGGACACATTGTGTCGCAGCGGAAACTGCATAATATAACACAACTTAATTAATGTGTACGCCCAAATTTACATCTGCGTGGCGATATACATATTTTCCTCACAGGACCTCAGCATAATTTTTCTTTACCTTTTCCCGAGGTCTCACCTTGTTCAAACCTAGTACCTGAAAAACACATCAGATAAGGAATGAGCGCAAATCGCCCAGTAAGGATAATACGAGGAGTATAATGCACAATCCTCTCGAATTTATGGGAGAATCGATCATGAATTTTCAACGAAGGCAATGGGTTTAAGAATGCTAAGAACGAACATTTACAACCCTCTTCCTGCATCACCTTTGTTCAGACTGAGTGGCTCAAGCCCAACAGAACATCATCATTTCCACTTGGACAGACTCATGGACTATGCAAGTGCAATGCAAAAGAGATACTAAAGCATAAACATCATGAGAATAACGAGATAATAAATTCAGCAACATCAACTAAAATCAATTGAGATGCATTCTTGACTCGACACGACACGACAGACTCTAGCGCGCTTCATCCTCTTTTTGTCAGTTACTCACTTTTTCACTGACTGCCATTTACTTCCCTTCACTGGCCCTCCACTTAATGATGCCCCTTCATAAGGGGTGTTCATCTCAATTTTGTCCAGATTAGGGAACGATTTTTTTCATCAAGGAGCGGACTTAGAGAGTATCTTTGATCGTAAGTCCTCAACAACGCTTCCAGACTCATTATCGAGCGGACTAAGGGAATTCATTCTACCTTAAGTCCTCAACAGCACAAGTCAACAAGAAGTACCGGTTCATAAGCTCAACCGATATTCCAACACAAATATAGGAATTTAACACGTGCATGATCAACATGGTATGCCAAGCAAAACAACAGATATCATATCGGAACCGCACTATCCTTACCTGTTGGCTTTATAGCCGATGAACTCCTCGCTTCCTGATTTTCTCAGCAATAGAACCACCTATTAAATAAAATTCTTCTCGTTAGACCTCCCTAAAATACAAAAACATGCCTAAGTTACCTCCCCCCTCCCTTACTGCTCATCTGTCTCCTACTTATTACGGTTAACCCATTAACCGGATTTGTCATAATCCATGAGGTGCATTACCAGCACTACTGCCCATCTTGTCCGCATCTAAACTCAATTTTCCCACTTTTTATAATCCTTACTGCTTAACCATGAGTTTCTGCAAGATTCGTCACCGGGTGTGGAAAATTACCAAAATGCCCCTGGCCATAGGAAAATTACCTAAACACCTCTTGATGATTTCAACACCAATAAACACTTCTAATTGGCTCAAAATACCTTTTTAAAACAGTGTAAACTGAGTTTTGTACTAAAAAGTCATCGGGTGAAATTTGTTCTGTTCGGAAACTCCACCCGAGTAACCAAACCAAGTGTTAGGGAACTAATTATTTTTGAAATACGAATTAGCCTCCAAACATTATGAAATTTTAGACACTAAAGTGCCTCAGCTGCATGAAGTTTTTGTAAAATGTTTAGACTAAAATACATTTATTTGTTATTTTTAAAAATTCAAAATCATATTTTAAGGATAAATATATTTAACATTGTCCGAAGCTCAGAAAAATCCAACAATTTTACAGTATGTAGATCTTTCAAAAATAATATAAGTTCTCTTTTGTGTTTGGCCAAATTATGTCTTAAATCCATGTTTCAAAAATAAAGTTTGAAATCAATTAGAGGCTAAGACTTTTAGCGACCTTTATAGTCACTACTCATCACTTTTGGATCGAATTTACACTTTTCCATCACTCTCCACACTTCAAGTTGTATTCTTCATATTTGCATGCCTAGAAATATTTCCCCTTCTTCACTTATACATGCATTTTATGCATACTCATCTCATTATCTACTTAATTCCACTTCAAATTCCATTTAAACCAATTTGATCTCACTTCATTTCCCCTTCTTCAGATTTGCACGCCTATAAATACCTTCTGTTTTTTGGAATCTCTTCCTTGCTTCCCCTTCTACAACTTCTCTGTTTGGCCTTTCACGACATTATTTCTGGATTTTCCTCAAATTCCCTCTCAATCAGCCATGTCGCACAGGCACACTGTAGGTTGGGTTTTATCCTAACTTTGGCAGTCCCTATCTTACTCAATTTATCTCCAAATCCATCTCTGTTTCTTGGGTCCTCTTCCTAATTCTTTTCTCTATGACTTCTCAGTTGAAGTCATCCCGTGATCCCTTTTTCATTTTCCTTTATTCTCCATCCAACAACTGTCCAGGGTAAGCATTTCCCATGCCACCTCACACTCCACTTATCTCTCCATGCATGCACTCCACCTCTTGGAAATGAGAGGTGTCATCCCCTTTTGTTTATGGCTGTCTTGGGCAGCCACGAAATCAGACCCCCCCCCCCTTTTTGTTTATTATTATTATTATTTTAAAAACAACAGGGGTATTACAGAAGCCATGCGCAAAAAGCACCCTCAGCCTTTTGACATTTAAGGTACGTTTTAAAATTTTGAGGACGAAATTCTTTTAAGGAGGGGAGAATGTAATATCCCAAAAATTTCTTCTTTTTTTTTTTTCCGTGTGAAATTTTTATTTTTAGTAAATAAGCTTGTGGTCTTTTTGAGAATATAGAGAAAGTGATTTTTATCATTTCTGAAATTTTCAGTAGAATGAAAGTGGTTTCAATCGACTCAAAACTCTTTGATGTTAAAGTTGTGAAGTTTCTGAAGGATTCAGTCGACTAAAATAGTTTTTAGTCGACTAAAAAGTTGTTAGTCGAATGAAAAGTGTTTGATATTTTGATGAGGAAGTTTTTTAAGTTTTTAGTCAAATTAAAAAAAATTTAGTCGACTAAAAGTGTTTTGGTAGACTAAAAAGTATTTAAATTATGTAAAATTAATTTTTGAAGGTCTTAGTCGAATTAAAGAGTTTTTAGTCGACTAAAAGAGTTTTTAGTTGACTAAAAGTGTTTTAGTTGACTTAAAAAAATTAAAATTTTTTTTTTGCCTAAAACGATTTTTAGTCGACTCAAAGTGTTTTCATTCGACTTAAATGTTTTAAGTCGAATGCAAACTTAATTTTTTGTCCCTCCATATAAGTAGTGTCTTATTTCATTCTATTGCTTTTTCGGGGTTTCTCTGTTTCTCCGTTTCTCCCTCCTTTGTGCACGAGAGAGAGAGAGAGAGAGAGAGAGAGAGAGAGGGAGGGAGAGAGGGAGAGAGGGAGAAAAAGCTTTGGAAGTTCTAAGGTGAAGCTTAAGGATTTGCTTTTCTCAAAGGCTAGGCTAAGGTAAGGGTTATTTTCAAAATTCACATCAGCGATGGACCAATCGCTCTTGTAAGTCTTTAGTTTCTTTTTGAAATATGAAATTCTTTGAATTGAGTTAAATTATTCTTCTTCTCCTCTTTGCTTTGAGCTCTACTATGAATAACTTGTTCTAAATGCTATGACTTGTGAAATTCAAATTCTGTCAAATTTGTTCAATTTTAGAATTTACGATGTTGATATCGTTCGTTTTAGAGATTATCATTATTTCAAAAACTCCGTATATTGTTTGACATGACCGACATTTAATTTTGTTAAATTGAAATCTTTGTATTGATTACTCTATGAGCCATGTCACAGTGTATGTGACTTATGTCTGACTTACCCACATGGATTGAAACATGGGCTAGCTCAGGGGAGTTGAGTTAGAGATCGCGATCTTACTTTCTGAACTGACCTCATATGTCAGTTATGACTTATGTGACCACTTTCTGAATGGCTCTCTAGTTTCTGTTTCTTTATTCAGATATGTTTTGACATTCGAAATCTGATTTGATTGTCCGTTCTGTTGAGACCCTTTGTGCTTCCGAAATTTTTGTTTCTCTGATATTTTCGTTTTCGTTTGGTTGGTCCTTGAGCGACCTTACTGGGCATTTGGCTCATCCTTTTTATTGATGTTCCTTTCAGGAGACTAATAGGGGGAACCTTGGATTGGAGGGCTAACTGAGCGATCAAGAGTTAGCTGTTTTGTCTCAGATATTAATTTTGACGCTACTTGGGTATATTTTTGGAAACTCTGTGTCGGAGAACATGACTTGTATAAAAGCTTTGGGGTTATTTTGTTAGATATTGATGTATTTTGAAAATTTTTAGTATATACTCTGATTTACCATTTTGGAGTTCTTATGATAATTATAGGATTTTATCTTATCTCTGTGTATTCGGCATTAACGCTTCGGAAATAAATCTGGGGCGTTACAATCTCACCTCGAGATGATCATTATTGTGAAAGTAAGGGCAACCACCAGCGACATATTGCGCATCAATATTCTGTCTAGCTGACAAGGACCCAAAAGCTAACCTTCCCCTGTTAGACGTGGGACCCAGCAACCATAAAGCAAGTTTCGTCCCGTTCGACAAAACAAGGTTCACAATCTATTTAATGGCAGCTCAATTTCCTTTCCTATCACTAGTTTAAAACAAAAATAATTGTCTATCATAAAGGGCTTCAAAACATCTAGCTGATACAAATACACGTCACACATTATAATTGAAAGTATTGAATAAAGTGGGAATAAGGTATAATGTAGGGCTAATTACACCTATGTCCCTGAGGTTTGGGGGTAATTACACGCGAGGACACAAAGTTTCAAAATGTAACACTTATGTCCGTTGACAAACGGAACCCTAAAAATTCTAACAGTTTTAACAAAATGACTTCATTGCCCTTATGTTAGAAAGTTATTTTTAAAATGCCATTGTCTCTTTTTAGAAAAGAAAAATCCTAAAATAATTTTCTCTCTCTCTCTCCCCCACCCTTTCCCCATCCACTTTGCCGCCACCCACACCCCTGCCCTTCGCGGTCCCCCTAGCCCTCCCTCCCCCGGTCACCCCCCACCCCCCATCCCCCAAATTGTTGAAGAATCTCCGAGACGGCGTCTCTTGCTTGTTCTTTTTCGGCTTCGAAATCATCACCATGAGGCAGGGGTGCGGGCTCGCCATTGCCGGCGGCAAAAAGCAGGTGTGAAGATCAGCCCTTCGATGGACTGGAAATCGTGATGCCTCTCTTATCGCCGTTGGTGTCGCCCACCTCACCTAATCGAACGGCCGAGAACAGATCTGGCAAGGATGAGAGCAAGAGGGAGATCTGTCTCGTTCGACTGAAACTCCTCCACCCCGTCAGCCCGAGCTCCGCCTGACTCCTCCACCCCATCAGCCCAGCTGGATAAGCACTAGCAGTTCTACGATTGGACATCAATCTCTCTGGTCGCATCTTGAAGATCGCGAGATGAAATCTCGTCGCATCTGTAACCTGGCAAAAATTGCTGCGATCATGAGGGAGGGGGCTGCCGATATGTACTGAGATGAGGGAAGGGGCTTGGGCTGTCGGCAGCGTGGGGCAAAGGAGGGGGCTTGGGTTACCAACGACATGGGTCGAAGGAGGGGACCGGGGTTGCCGGCGGCATGGGGTTCAAATCTGAGACCAAATTAAGTTTCCCAACCCTAATTTGAAAATTAGGGTTTTAAAACCCTAATTTGAAGGTTTCAAACCCTAATTTTCAAATTAGGGTTGGATTTTGAAACCCTAACTTTTAAATCAGGATTTGGAATCCTCTTAATTTCAGGGTTTTAAAGAAAATTAGGTTTTGAAACACTAATTTGGTATTAGGTTTAAAACCCTAATTTTGTAAATTAGAGTTTTTAATTTTTATACAGTATATATGTAAATATGTGGTATAAGGGTAGTATTGACATTTAGAAAATATGCATGGATGACATCAGCAAAAAAATACACTTTTTGGACGGAACCGTGACGGATGGACACGACTGATACATTTGAAACACGTTTGGTCACGGAATGTTACATTTTGAAACTTTGTGTCCTTGACTGTAATTACCCCTAACCTCAGGGACATAGGTATAATTAGCCCTATAATGTACTTACCTGAACCACTAACTGGGTTCGAAATTTACTTGAGTTTCAGTCCTAAATCGTAAGGATATTAATTTCTCGACGCTCAATTTTGCATGTACATTAAATTCATGCCCGGGTATAAAAATTACAAAAATACCCCCTTGACGCATCTGAAATAACCAAAACTCCCCAGGCAGCCATCGTACCATCAAAAATCCCAAAATAGTTTTTAAACATATTTTAAAGCAACTAGACATGTTTTTCGGACTAAAAAGCCCTTCGGGGATTTTTCACTAAAAAAACTCGTAATTGATATCTAAATAGAGCATTGTGAGGCTGGTTTTATTAAAAATAGCTGTCGGCATTGAAATGCTACGAAATTTTAGATATTGAAAGATATCAATAGTATAAGGTCCTCCTAAAGTTTTTCGACAAAAATAACCTAATTTGATACATTAAATAAATTGAGAACCATTTTTTAAAGATACAGTCATTTAGCATCCTTCGCGGACACAAAGAATCCTAAACATTTCCAGCAGTAGATTTTGTAAAAATAGCAACGATCTCCCTTTTGGACTTAGCAAAAAATTTAGCAGAACCATTTTAAAAAATTAAAGTTCGGGACAACCTAAATTCTAACCACCTATAGTGACAATTAAAGTTATTATTCATGTTTCAACACACACACACACACCAAAATAATACACTAAAGACACACTTCTTTCCTCCCGTATCTGCTGAACACACACGCATATGTCCTACACACACTAAAACACATATTCACCTAACACACATATAGACACTGTAATTCCTCACACACACGAACTACCCACACCAACGCACTCTATCACCACACAGCACACAGAATACACACCCCCCCATGTCACACACCTCTTCACCAATTCCAAACACGGGAACTACCCACACCAACACATGCTGTCACCACACAGCACACAAATGTGCGTGCACACACAATTTCGGCGCACACCCACTACCTTTCAACATACATGCACACACATGCGCATGCGCGCACATGCTCATAGTGCCAAAATTCACACACTAAACAAAGAAAGGAAATTACCTTAAATATTTTCAAAGGTCTCTCTCTCTCTCTCGATAATGCCCCTGGAAATCTGGAGCTCTGCTGTCCCGAACTTCCCGGTGATTAACCTACTGGATCACATCAACCTTTCAAATATGTTAACTAACTCATACTTCAAAACATTTAATTCAATACCAACTCAAATTCTTCAAATACAAGTTTATAGAACTGCTTAAACTTGGTTTATTCAAACCTAGGTTCTTTACAACTTGAGTCCTTATAAAACAAGGTGACAGTCCTGACCCACACAAGGGTCTCACATCACTATAGTGGCGGGCTTACCAAAACCTCACTCGACTCTAACCCATTTTCGAACATGCGACAGCTGATCGGCACCTGCAAAAGGGAGTCAAACGAAGGGTGAGCTTTTGAGAGCTCAGTAAGGTCATACAAAGACTACAAAAGAGATACCAAACGACTCCAAAGAATCCAATTTAAGATGATTTCCGCAATACCTCAAACTATTTGAAGAGTTCAATGATTTCTAAAATGATCAAAATTCATCATAAATAGATACCAAAATAACAACAACAATCATAATGATTTCCAAATGATCAGTAGAAGATCACTTTCAAAGTCATCATTTCCAAAGCACCATAAAAATTTCTCAAGGGATTCCAGCACAAGCACAAATCATTAAGATATATTATCCAATTATTTCTGCCATACCAATCCAAATTAATACACTGGCTAGTCCATCAAGGCACTAGCCCACGCCAACACCCCGGCTAGTCCGTCAAGGCACTAGCCCATGCCAATACACCGCCTAGTCCATCAAGGTACTAGCCCACGCCAACACACCGGCTAGTCTGTCAACATACAAGCCCACGCCAACACACCGGCTAGTCTGTCAAGGTATCCTCCAATATACCCCCAACCTTCGCCAAACGCACCAATGCAATTTCTCATGTTGATATGGAAAATGACCACAATTCGATAATACAACATGTTACTCAATGCTCCATGGGCAATAATTGATGAGCACGGATAAGACTTTTAATAGACATTTTAAAGGATCAATGAAAGGTTTTTAGGGCAAGTAATGCAACTTGTATCAACATAATAGAGTCCAAACGAATAGCGATGACAAATTAGAATAACATATGATTATCAAATTTTGCTCAGCATGCAATAGCAGGGGAGCATAAATAACCAATTCAAGTTCAATATTTGGGGCTTTTTGGGCAAGTAATGCAACTTGTATCAACATAATAGAGTCCAAACGAATAGCGATGACAAATTAGAATAACATATGATTATCAAATTTTGCTCAGCATGCAATAGCAGGGGAGCATAAATAACCAATTCAAGTTCAATATTTGGGGCTTTTTGGGCAATAACATGCTGATATCAATTCATACCTCAGAGTTCGACATTAGTCATAAATAAATCAAATGAGTACTTATGAGTACGAGTTATCAGATAAGGGTTCAGACAAAAGTCCTTACCCAAGGTTCAGATAGAATCATTTACCTGGATCCGCAGCTAAATTATCCTAGCAGAAGTTTTTAGCTTTAGGGTAAATTACACAAAACTCCCTCAAGGTTTGCCATAATTACACTCTGCCCCCTATCTTTAAAAATTACACTCCGTTCCCTTAGGTTTGTACCCACATTACACACATTTAAGAGCAGGCCTAACTTTTGTAATGATTCCCTGACACACTACTTTATGTAATTTATTGCATTTAAGCCCCAGAATTATTCTTAGTTTGATTAAGCATCATTGAAAATATATACTAGCACTCATTCTATTATTTTTCATCACAAAAATCAAAATTTACATTTATGCCCCCAAAGTTTCAAAAATTATATTTTTGTCCCGAAATCCTTCTAAGCTTCAATACGTTACCAATACTCAACTCTGTCCAAAATTATCGCTCGTTTATTTTTTCGGAGCTCAGAATGACTATTTTAAACAGCTACCATCTCCCTTCTTTCCTATAGACATGTCTCCCAAAATTCTTCCATTCATTCGCCCTTTTGACTTTTGAAAGAACTCCCACCTTCAGTCACTCCAAAAACTCCCTAAAATCAGCTTATATTTGTCTCCCTAATTACTAGATATTTCTCCCCCTTTCTCTTATGTCTCTTTCATGGTTTTCCCTACTTTTCTCCCCCTTTCCCTCTCTTCTTCAGACTTTCTAAAGTCAGTAGATTTAAAAAGATTACTTGCAACTTAAACCCATTTAAAACTATTTGCAAAAGTGTCACAACCCAAACCCAAGGGTGAGCCTATGAGTTAGGCCCGTCACCGGCCGCATGCCCATTCAGACATCCATCCGGGCTCTGCCAAGCCTTACTATAACCTGTAATCAAGATTAATCCAACCTACTAATATCCCAAATAGTTTGATTTACTATTAAGGGTCTCACTTAAACTTTCATCAATAATCCAAACAAATGCCCTCAATTACATGTCCCTGAGACTCTTCAGGCATTTCTCCTTCGTGTTGCTCACAAGGATCGGCCTCCCTAAGGTCATCACCTAAAAAATAAGGAATGAGCGAAAGTGTAATATCCCAAACTTTGGGAGTGGGTTAAAATAACCATTGATGACCCAAAAATAAACGGGCGCTAATTTTGAGCAATGCTCGGGTATTAGTACAGTATGGGAGCTTAAAAGAAATTGGGGGCAAAAACGTGATTTTTGAAATTTTGGGGGCATTTTTGGAAAATTAAAAACTTGAGGGGCTATTTTTGTAATTTTGGAAGATTAAGTCTTAGGTGTCGATTTTTCAAAAACTTTGGTGTATGAGTAATCTGAATTTAATGTAAAATAAGGACATGTTATAAAGGTAAATGAAAGAAACAAATGAAAAAAAAACGAAACCAAAAGAGGAAACTTTCCCTTTCGGAAAAGAAAGAACAAAAATAGAAGAAGAAAGAGGGAGGAAGGAAGGAAACACAGGGCAGAGAGGAAGATAGGGCTCGGGGAAGCCAAAATCAGAGGAAAAAGGGAGCTTGGGTGAGTTCTTTAGGGTTTCAGGGTGGCCAGTGTGTGTTTTGGGTGTTGACTGTGTGTGTTCTTGGCTGTGTACGTGTGTGGGTGTGTGTTCTTATTTTGGGTGTATGTATATTTTGATGATTCGTGGGTTGAGGGGTGTGATTATGGATTTAAATTGTGTAAGTAGGTATTATAAGTTATCCATGTAGGTGATTTTTAGTGATTACGGATGAATTCTTGGGTGTTTAGGTGAGTTGGAATAGCCATGTCTCATGTCTGAAGGAAGAAGAAAGTGTGTGTGTTGAAAAGGTGCACTAGTATGTGCCTTTTTATTTCAACAGTACTTGTAATGGTCGCTAAAGATAGAATTATTTTAGGCAGTTTTCTCATAAATTTTTATAAATAATTCGAGCCATAATTGGACAAAGTCCAAAACAGTAACCCCTAATATGTTTATGATATGTACGCTCCAGAATATTTTGAGAATTTTCGGTGTCCGCGAAGGCACTAAATTACGGCATCGATGATATTAAATTAGCGAATTATTTAACCTAGTAAACCAAATTATTTTAATCTAAAAATTTTGTGAAAATCCTATTTTACTGGTATAATTCATTGTATACAATTTTGGACCATTCTGAGGCCAATAGGTATTTTTCGTAAAACTAGCCTTTTAGCGCTCGGTCTGGACACCAGTTCGGAATTTTCTGACAAAAATTTTCTAAAAGACGTTTTAGTCCAGAAAAGACATCAGGATGTTAAGAATAGTATTTTAACATGTTTTTGGTATTTTTCGGTGCCGGAAACCCCGGGGTATTTTGGTAATTTACCACCCCGGGGGGTATTTGGTAATTTTACCCGTAAAGGGTATTTTTGAGTAAATTTATATAGAGTAAGGATATTTTTAGGGATTTGTCTTACAAAAAGATTATTTTGATGATTTAAGTGAAACAGGGGTATTTTTGATAATTTGCCACCTGGGGGGTCTTTTGGTCATTTTACTGATAAAAGGTATTTTGAGATAAATTTGCATGCAGTAAGGTTATTTTAGCAGGTTCACTCACGGAAAGACCATTTTGGTGATTTGAGTTTGAGAGGGGCATTTTGGTAATTTTACACCCTAATGCCATTTTGGTAATTTGGCATAACCAGTGAGAAAGGTTTATTTTTGTAGTATGCATGAGTCCGTATTAAGTTATAATATTTTTGCTATAGTATGTGTTCTAATGATTCGATTATTCCATTTAGGTTAAAGTTAAAGACTTTCGGTTAGATAGTTTAGCTACGGATCCAGGTTAGGGATTCTATCTGAACCCTGGGTAAGGACTTTCGTCCAAACCCTTATTTTGATAACTCGTACTGGTTAGTACTCATTGATTCACTTATGGCTAATGACGAACACTGAATTATGTATTGCTATCAGCATGTTATTGTCTAGAAAACCCCAATATTGAACCTGAATCGATTATTTGAAAATCTTTTGATGCTCGCCTGTTATTGTGTGCTGAGCAGATTTGACAATTGTCTATATCCGTTCTTCCGGATCGTTGTGCTTAAAACTTGGTAATTATTCGTAATCGTTTTTGTTGTTTATCTGTAATTTTTCTTCTAAAAATTCTAATTTCTCCTGAAAATTCTGAATGCTGACTTGTGTCAGTATGATTATTGTTATTGGAGTCTGAATTGATTTCGATGATTGAGCTTATGTTAATGCTCATTGATGTTGTTGATTTTTCTGTGTTGACCTGGGTTATCTGCTCTGTTATGAGGCGGGCATTATAAGGCTGGTCTGAATCCTGCATGGAATGCCGGCTAGTACTTGATATAACTCAAATATAACTCTCAATAATTGGGGAATACCCGACAATCCTAGTCAAACTGGGAGATCAATGATTACCTTATTAGGGATTGTGACGTGATCCTCGAGGATCCTAATGCGATCCTAACACATCTGTCCCACGGCCCAGTCCTACTAGGAGTCTTCTCCTACATCTATATAAAGGGGTCTACCCCTCCAGGTATGGGACAGTTACACAATTCATGCTTTTTCAGAGTTACTATTCTATAGCTGCGCTCTGACTTAAGCATCAGAGAGTTCTCCGCCGGGAACCCCACCCTGTGGTCACTCGTTTTCTATCTTGCTGGTCATCGGTTCAGGCTCGGGTTCTACAATATGCGCGGAGCATGTTTTTAGTAGCAACAGATTGGCGCCATCCGTGGGACCCACCAGCGTAACCGCTTGACCTCAAGAAAAATTCAAACACTCGTTTCGCAAGCAACGGCGGCAACGCATTGGAACTACAACCGTTGTCACCATTCAAACAGTGGGCTACTGCCGCAACTTCAAAACTCCAACCGTGCACACGCCGCCAGAGTCAGCGGTGACGCAAAGCTGCTGGAGGCAACAAAAAGCATCTAAACGAAAAAGAATAAAATAAAAAAAGAGGAGCAAAAGCAGTAACGGCGCAGTCACCACCGCCACGACGAAAGCCATCACCACCACCGCCGTAGGTGTCAGGTGGCCCCATCACCGTCACCGCCATGTCAGGCCCTCTGGGAAAACACTGATGCCGCGCCATCACCACGACCTTGCTCCAGATCTACGCTATTGCGATGACTGGAAAAACACGGTCGACATCGCACCGTACGGCTACCGTGGAGGAACATCGGCCGATAGCCACCGCGGAGGAGTAACACCACCGCGACAACCCTCCATCATCGCCGCAGCGACAACGTCTACAGCTCTTGATCTGCGCCACCACTGCCATGGTAAAGGCACCGCCGCCGTCCTTCATCGTCGCCCTACCTTGGCACCGCTGGCTACCCATGCTCTAGATCTGTGACCATACAAAGCGCCACCGCACAAAAGACGACGCTGCAGTCGACTCACGATTAAAGACTTACCGTCACCGTCACCTCGCCATGGTGATGCCTCACTACCATGCTGTCGTAAAATTCGACAGCCACCTGTTCATTCAAAGGTCCAAGCCACTGCGGTGCCATCCCATTAGCCGGAGTTGCGCCGAGTGCCGGTGCCATTCTGTCACCTTTCTGATTACGGCCGGATCTACCCACAAGCCATGGCTGCCCTTCGGTATGAGAAGAGAAGAAGCAAACTCAATTAGGTGCATCCTCTCTTTTTAGAGAATTCTATTGTCACCCCCCATAAATATGCATATTTGTAATTTAGACCCGCATGGTCTTACTTATCTGACATATGCCATACTGTTTAAAAGCATTAAGGTTTTAACCTATAAAAAATGCATAATTATACTTTAGACCCACAGGGTCTCATTTATTTAAAATATGCTGCACAATCGTTAGAAACGGCATGTATTTTATCGCATGTTTGTCGCTAAAAACTTTTAAGCGACTACAATTCTAGGTGCTAGCAAGCCTCCTAAGGGCTGCTTCCCCTATGCACTCGTATATTACCTAGACCTATGTTGTATTTTGGTCTAGCATTATCTAGTTGCGCCAATTAACACAAGCACGTCACAAAGTCAGGGCATCCGACTGTTATGACATATTAAGCTCACCTACGACAAGCAGTGTAGCACACCCCCTATCGGCTAACTGACAAACCCTAAGGGGGCCACGGTGTTTGAACACCGTTCTCAATTATGTGTTAAAAACATACTTGAACTTATAAGTTCATGTGCTTTGTTGCTTCAAAGGCTATTTTTTCAGTCACATACCTTTTCTTGTTGCAAGGGTTTAAACTGCGCTTGCGAGCATCAACAATGACATATAAACCCACTTCATAAGCAAGGAACAAATTCACAGCACCCTGGACTAAAAGTCACGCCTAGGGTTTCTGCTACAGCTTCTTGTCGACTCGGCATTCCTTATTATCTCTTGATGTTTGGCCCCACAATGACCTCGATCAGTGAATCAGAGAATATTGTCAGCCTCTGCTAATAAGCATCACTAATATGCCGATACAACTGCAAGCTCAAGCTCATGCGACCAGCAAACTAAATCTAGTTGATTCTCAGTATATTGATGAATTGCGATAGTTACTCTACTGATCATCAGTGGCATCTTGCTCGGACGGACTACGCGTCCTCAAGCTTTATATGCTCATCCAGTCGAGCAAGCAGATTATGGTCTGTTATATTGCTCCCACAGGTCTTCTTATGACCGGACTCTACATATGGGCTTAAAAGCCGTCTTTATATATCCACGCCTTCTCAAAGGCCTAGGGGCTTTATATTTCATGAGATCATTCTTATACAGGCTTAATGCCTTGTGTCTTATCAGACAGGGAGGTTCACCACAGCGACCATATTATGGGCTCCATGACCCACGCCTTCTTATTTGGCATCGCGACAACAAGGACGAGAAACCCCTGAGGTCACAAACAATGAGAAACCTAAAGTTCCGTCAAACCCCCAAAGGCGCGTACAACGAGGACTCTAAAAGTTCCGTCAAACCCCCAAGGGCGCATACGACAAGAATTCCAAGTTCTGTTAAACCCCCGAGGGCGTGTAAGATGAGAACTCTTAAAATTCTGTCGAACCCTCGAGGGTAATTGCATGAGCTCCAGTTCCATCCACCCCTGAGGGCCCATAAGACGAGAACTCTTAAGTTCCATCAAACCCCCGATGGCATTTGCGTGAGCTCCACGCTCCATCAGTCCCTCGAGGGACGAACACCCCCGAGGGTGATAGGATAGAGCTCGAGCTCTATCCAAACGGTTTAGCTATAGTTCTACCCCGTGAAATGGCAAAGGACTATGGGACTTCATCCCCCTACCATTCTTTGTCAATTCAAAACCCAGCCAAGCGTGAGTGCGAGGCTTCTTTGTTAGCTCTTAGCTGATGATAAGAGTTCGCGACAAAGTAAAACGCAAGCATGATGTGGTCGGCTCGAGCTCAAGAACACACACTTGCACAAAATAAACACCCTCCAAAGGAGAGGTGACCCCTCGAGGGGACATTCAAACACTTAGCACATGTAACAACTTGCATGCACAGCTTTGTGTCCTCTCCCGAGAGAGGCTACCATGGGGCACAGCCCCTAAAGGATCTCGAGATCCCATGATTCAACTTTCTAAAGATGATTCTGAATAGCCTACTCAGGCGACATTCTAAGACTTAGCTCTCGAAAGCTAGGGTTCTAGCGCCCTACTTGGGCAAAGTTCTAAGGCTTAAGCTCCCGCTTAGGTCAGAACACAGGGAGGAGAGAAATATTGTTACCCCTACAAAGTGGATGAGAATCACTTACAAATCTGACGCATGTCTCAAGACACCAGGTATAAACTTCCTCAGCCAAACATTTTAGCTAAAGAAGTGGGGGGCATATGATATAACTCAAATATAACTCCCAATAATTGAGGAATACCCGGCCATCCTAGTCAAACTGGGAGATTAATGATTACCTTATTATGGATTGTGACGTAATTCTCAAGGATCCTAATGCAATCCTAACACATCTGGCCCACAGCCCAGTCCTACTAGGAGTCTTTTCCTACAGCTATATAAAAGGGTCTACCCCTCCAGGTATGGGACAATTACACAATTCATGCTTTTTCAGAGTTATTATTCTGAAGCTGCGCTCTGACTTAAGCATCGAAGAGTTCTCCAATGGGAACCCCACCTGGCGGTCACTCTTTTTCTGTCTTGCAGGTCATCGGTTCAGGCTCGGGTTCTGCAATATACGAGGAGCATGTTTTTAGCAGCAACAGTACCCAAGTGGACTAGTAATTATTCTGGTACATCATGCATGTGTATACTCTGATTAGCTTGCCGGAATGGCATTGCAATCGCCCTAGGATCAACGTTGATTTTTTTATTTTCTCTATTCTGCATATTGCCGTGACTACTACGGTAATGACTCAAAAGTATTCTATGAAATAATTTGTGCTTGGGTTAAAATTCCTGGAGAAATTCAGTGTATTTCGGAAAGAACTATCTCAGATGATCTGTGTACGTTTGAAAGACCTCGAGAAAACTCTGTTATTATTTGGAAATGATGACTTTGGAAAAAGGATCTTTTATTGATTGTTTTGGAACCCATTCTGATGGTATATGTCTATTTTGGTATTTATTTATGATGAATTTCGATCATTTTGAAAATCATTGAGTTGTTCAGTTCGTTAAAGTGTTCTGGAAATCTTCGTCAGTTGGATTCTGGGAATCGTCTTGTAATTCTTTTGTTGGTCCTTGAATGACCTTACTGAGCTCTCAAAAGCTCACCCTTCGTTTAACTCCCCTCTGCAGGTGATGATAAGTGCAGCAGGTTCGGGAATGGGTTAGAGTCTGTGTGAGGTTCCGAAAAGCCAGCCACCATAGTGTAGTGTGACCCCTGCGTGGGTCTGTACTGTCAATTCATTTTACTAGGTTATTGAGAACTTAGGGGATAACTAAGAAGGAGACCGATCAGTGGTTGAAAATGGTAGCGAAAAGTCCGACTCACCAGTAACTGATTAATATCCCTTGGGAACAGTTTAGAGAATTTTTTTTGACCGGTATTTATTCAAGATTTAATAAACAAATGTTAAAGGGATTCATTTAATGTGACGCAAAAAGATCAGGAGTCGATAGAAGAATTTGAAATGAGGATTTATTGTCTCACTAAATTTGCAGTAAGGATGTTATCGACGAAGGCAAATAGATGCTAGAAGTCTGAGTGGGGGCTTAGGCCTGGATTGTTAGATGTGGTGATCCCAGCTGATGAGCTATGTGGAATGTCTTTATGGTATGTGTTTTGGAACAATTTAAGTCTGACAATGAAGGAAGGCAGGAGTAGATACAAGGTGGATAGAAGAAAAATAAGTAAGAATTTTGCTGAACGAATTTGTAGAACCTGACAATTGTCAGCGAGAAGTTTTTACAGTCAGCATAGTACAGAGCCCAAGGTTAAAGGCTATGGCCGAATCAGGGATTCAGGCCCACTTCGGTTCGTTGATTCTGAGATTCGGATAGAGTTCTGAAATTTGATCAAAACGGGATATGGGATTTAGGGGAGCATAAGGTATAGGTGCTCGATCAGTTCAGGGTGTTAGAGTTGAAACATCACAGAGTTTCAAAGTTTGACCTACATAGAATATTGGTCAGGGTGACGGGTCAATTTTCTGTCCACCCCATGTGGTAAGTGCGATAGAAGTTAGAGTGATGAGTTATGTAATAAAGTGACCAGATGATGTGTCAGGCATGGCAGTGTGGTGCATTAAGTTCAAAAGTATTTGTTTGTGAGAAATAATATGTCGTGTACCTATTGCTGGTGTAACAACGAATAGTATACCTCGGCAGGAAAGAGGACAAGGCTGGTAGGGACAGAGGCCCAAAACATTAGTTAAAGTTTATTTAATGTCTGCTTAGGATGTTGTCACATCCAATGACGTGGTGCCAGGAAAACTACAGGTTAATCCATTAGATGTTCATATACAGTTTGATTTTGGAATGTCAAGTAACATTGTATCCATTACCTTTGCATGGTGATTGAAGGTGAAACTTATTTGTTAAGAACTGATCTTGCGACAAGTACCCCGTTGAGAGAGTCTTTGACTGTCTTGCGGTTCTCTATGATTGTACAGTCTATGTTTGGGATAGAGATATTTTATGGACCTCATTCTATTTGTTGTTCGGGATTTTGATATCATATTAGGTATGAATTAATGATTTCGTGCTAAGACTGAAATTTTGGTTTAAGGGTACAAGAAGGAATCTGGAACTCTACTCCGTCATCTCATTCAGTCTTCTATATATTGAATTCAAAGACGACTTAATTGAATGTCAGCTTACGCTGAGACGTCAGGGAAGATGTCATTCATCCCAAGTCGTCTTATTCCTTTCCGGAATATTTATCTGTCCTTTCGAATCTATTTGGACTTGGTAGGGTAGTATCTGATCCACTGGCCATGGGAAAGCTACAAATCTTATCAAGGACCAATAACTCCTCCTGATTTTGATTGCTTTGAGTCACTGTGTTGACTTTGCATCGCCAGACTTATATAATCGTTTCTGTGTCCGTCGCTTCTTCTGGAATGTCACAGAATTTTTTTTTGTGAACCCCGAGAGCCAATATGTATGATGCTTGTTAAGGACTTTTGTGTTTTGATTGTCTGATTCTGATTATTATTATCATTATTTGCATAGTTTCCCCTACCTGGATATGGGGTTAGGTAAATTCCTAAGACTCAGATAATTGGTGAGCGAGAATAGATTCTGAGAATGTGGATTAAGTTTGGATAAGCTATTCGATGAGTTGGTATATGATTAGGGTCTTAGTTGAACACATAAGAATAAACAGTGTGTTACTTGAGTGCAAAATCATGTTTTGCCTTGTGTTAGGATATCACATCTCTCTGTAATGACTCCGGTAACAGTTTGGACATATTTGATTTAGGGCACCAGAGTGTGCAACCAGCTCATAGTAGCGATAGCTTTATGTCATTTTGTGACGTGTACGCAGAACCGTAAGTATGCAATACATAGCTATGTTACGATAACCCGTCTCTCGGTGATGAATTTGGCAATATTTTTGACTCATTGTTTTGAGGTATTAGGGTTTGCAATGAAAGCCTAGTGGCTACAATTTACTGTCTGTTGTGAGGTGTAAGTACCTATATGAATTAATTATCATTCCTATGTTAGCTTGGTAAATCGCAAGTCATGAGTGACCATCGTTTAGTACCTAGTATGCCTTGACCTGAGACGAGCTTAAAACCATAAGTCAATTGAACAACTGATGGGATCTCAGGTATAGTTTCCGCATAAGATATGAGAAGTCTATTGTATTAGAGCTTGACTTAATATGTTTGATATGCGCGAAATTCAGAGCCGTGTAGGTTCTGTTCACTGAGTTCTGTACCCGTTAAGTCATCGTTTGTGAAATTTTGAATAGTTAGAGTGAAGTGATTATCTGACAGGGTATCAGTTCGGTATTATTATTTGGATTTAAACAGTTGCGTCTGGGCATTCGTGGGACAAGAATCTGAGTACGAAAGTCAGAGATAGCCAAGCTACTATGAGATAGTTATCAGAGTTCTTCAATGGAAGCGTGATACGTAAATGTGATAGGATATCCGAGAGCCAATTCTGAGTACAAAATTTTTATAAAGGGGGAAGAATGTAGTATCCCGAACTTTGGGAGCGGGTTAAAATAACCATCGATGACCAAAAAATAAACGGGCGCTATTTTGAGCAATGCTCGGGTATTTGTACAGTATAGGCGCTTGAAAGAAATTTGGGGCAAAAACGTGATTTTTAAAGTTTTGGGGGCATTTTTAGAAAATTGTAAACTTGAGGGGCTATTTTGTAAATTTTGAAGATTAAGTCTTAGGTGTCGATTTTTCAGAAACTTTGGTGTATGACTAATCTGAATTTAATGTAACATAAGGACATGTTATAAAGGTAAAGGAAAGAAACAAATGAAAAAAAGAAACAAAACCAAAAGAGGAAACTTTCCCTTTCAGGAAAGAAAGAACAAAAACAGAAGAAGAAAGAGGGAGGAAGGAAACACAGGGCAGAGAGGAAGATAGGGCTCGGGGAAGCCAAAATCAGAGCAAAAAGGGAGCTTGGCTGTGCGTGTGTGGGCTAGTGTTCTTATTTTGGGTGTATGTATATTTTGATGATCCGTGGGTTGAAGGGTGTGATTATGGATTTAAATTGTGTAAGTAGGTGTTATAAGTTATCCATGTAGGTGATTTTTAGTGATTACGGACAAATTCTTGGGTGTCTAGGTGAGTTGGAACAGCCATGTCTCACGGCTGAAGGAAGAAGAAAGTGTGTGTTTGGAAAAGGTGCACTAGTGTGTGCATTTGATTTCAACAATACTTTTAATGGTCGCTAAAGATAGAATTATTTTAGGCAGTTTTCTCATAAATTTTTATAAATTATTCGAGCCATAATTGGACAAAGTACAAAACTGTAACCCCTAATATTTTTATGATACATACGCTCCAGAATATTTTGAGAATTTTCGGTGTCTGCGAAGGGCACTAAATTACGGCATCGATGATATTAAATTAGCGAATTATTTAACCTAGTAAACCAAATTATTTTAATCTGAAAATTTTGTGAAAACCCTATTTTCTGGTTTAATTCATTGTATACAATTTCGGACCATTCCCATGCCAATAGGTATTTTTTTGCGAAACTAGCCTTTTAGCGCTCGCTCCGGACACCGGTTCAGAATTTTCAGACGAGAATTTTCTAAAAGACTTTTTAGTCCAGAAATGACATCAGGATGTTAAGAATCGTATTTTAACATGTTTTTGGTATTTTTTGGTGCCGGAAACCCCGAGGTATTTTGGTAATTTACCACCTGGGGGGTATTTGGTAATTTTACCCGTAAAGGGTATTTTTTAGTAAATTTATATAGAGTAAGGATATTTTTAGGGATTTGTCTTACAAAAATATTATTTTGATGATTTAAGTGAAACAGGGGTATTTTGGTAATTTGCCACCTGAGGGGTCTTTTGGTAATTTTACCGATAAAAGGTATTGAGGTAAATTTGCATGCAATAAGGTTATTTTAGCAGGTTCACACACGGAAAGACCGTTTTGGTGATTAGAGTTTTAGAGGGGCACTTTGGTAATTTTACACCTTATTGGCATTTTGGTAATTTGGCATAACCGGTGAGAAAGGTTTATTTTTGGAGTATGCGTGAGTCCTTATTAAGTTATAATATTTTTGCTATAGTCTGTGTTCTAATGATTTGATTATTCCGTTTAGGTTAAAGTTAAAGACTTCTGGTGAGATAGTTTAGCTGCGGATCCAGGTTAGGAATTCTATCTGAATCTTAGGTAAGGACTTTCGTCCGAACCCTTATTTTGATAACTCGTACTCGTAAGTACTCAATGATTTACTTATGGCTAATACCGAACTCTGAATTTTGTATTGCTATCAACATGTTATTGTCCAGAAAACCCCAATATTGAACCTAATCGATTATTTAGAAATCTTTTGATGCTCGCCTGTTATTGTGTGCTGAGCAGATTTGACAATTGTCTGTATCCATTCTTCCGGATCGTTGTGCTTAAAACTCGGTAATTATTCGTAATCATTTTTGTTGTTTATCTGTAATTTTTCTTCTGAAAATTCTGAATTCTGACTTGTGTCAGTATGATTATTGCTATTAGAATCTAAATTGATTTCGGTGATTGAGCTTATGTTAATGCTCATTGATATTCTTGTACATCATGCATGTGGACTAGTAATTATTCTTGTACATTATGCATGTGTACACTCTGATTAGCTTGCCGGAATGGCATTACAATCGCCCCAGGATCAACGTTGATTTTTTTTATTTTCTTTGTTCTGCATATTGCCGTGACTACTACGGTAATGACTAAAAAATATTCTTTGAAATAATTTGTGCTTGGGTTAAAATTCCTGGAGAAATTCAGTGTATTTTGGAAAGAACTATCTCAGATGATCTGTGTACGTTTGAAAGTCCTCGAGAAAACTCTGTTATATTTTGGGAATGATGACTTTGGAAAAAGGATCTTTTATTGATTGTTTTGGAACCCATTGTGATGGTATATATCTATTTTGGTATTTACTTATGATGAATTTCGATCATTTTGAAAATCATTGAGTTGTTCAGTTCGTTAATGTGTTCTGGAAATCTTTGTCAGTTGGATTCTTGGAATCGTCTTGTAATTCTTTTGTTGGTCCTTGAACGACCTTACTAAGCTCTCAAAAGCTCAACCTTCATTCAACTCCCTTCTGCAGGTGATGATAAGTGCAGCAGGTTCGGGAATAGGTTAGAGTCTGCACGGGTCTATACTGTCGATTCATTTTACTAGGTTATTGAGTACCTAGGGGATAACTAAGAGGGTAGACCGATCAGTGGTTGAAAATGGTAGCGAAAAGTCTGACTCACCAGTAACTGAGTAATATCCCTTGGGAACAGTTTAGAGAATTATTTTTGACCGGTATTTGTTCGAGATTTTATAAACAAATGTTAAAGGGATTTATTTAATGTGACGCAAAAAGATCAGGAGTCAATAGAAAATTTTGAAATGAGGATTTATGGTCTCACTAAATTCTTAGTAAGGATGTTATCAACGAAGGCAAATAGATGCCAGAAGTCTGAGTGGGGGCTTAGGCCTTGATTGTTAGATGCGGTGATCCCAGCTGATAAGCTATGTGGAATGTCCTTACGGTATGTGTTTTGGAACAATTTAAGTCTGACAATGGAGGAAGGCAAGAGTAGATAGGGCGGATAGAAGTAAAATAAGTAGGAATTTTGCCGAGCGAATTTGTAAAAGCTAACAATCGTCAGCGAGAAGTTTTTACAGTCAGCACAGTACAGAGCCCAAGGTTAAAGGCTTTGGCCGAATCAGGGATTCAGGCCCACTTCGGTTCGGTGATTCTGAGATTGGGATAGAGTTCTGAAATTCGATCGAAACGGGATATGAGATTTAGGGGAGCATAAGATATTGGTGCTCGATCAGTTCAGGGTGTTAGAGTTGAAACATCGCAGAGTTCTGAAGTTTGACGTACATAGAATATTGGTCAGGGTGGTGGGTCAATTTTCTGTCCACCCTATGTGGTAAGTGCGATAGAAGTTAGAGTGATGAGTTATGTAATAAAGTGACCAGATGATGTGTCAGGCATGGCAGTGTGGCGCATTAAGTTCAAAAGTATTTATTTGTGAGGAATAATCTGTCGTGTACCTATTGCTGGTGTAACAACGAATATTATACCTTGGCAGGAAAGAGGACAAGGCTGGTAGGGACAGAGGCCTAGATAATCAGTTAAAGTTTATTTAATGTCTACTTAGGATGTTGTCACATCCAATGACGTGGTGCCAGGTAAACTATAGGTTAATCCATTAGATGTTTGTATACAATTTGATTTTGGAATGTCAGGTAACTTTGTATCCCTTACCTTCGCATGGTGATTGAAGGTGAAACTTATTTGTTAAGAACTGATCTTGCGACAAGTACCCCGTTGGGAGAGTCTTTGACTGTCTTGCGGTTCTCTGTGATTGTACAAACTATGTTCGGGATAGAGATCTTTTATGGACCTCATTCTATTTGTTGTTCGGGATTTTGATATCATACTAGGTATGAATTAATGATTTGCTAATCACGCATCCGTATATTGTTAGGGAAACCCTAGTCGTATCCGAAAAGTTTATAAGGTATGAACCGTAGTTAGGTTGGTGATTTGATTTATGGGTGAAATTTTGGTTTAAGGGTACAAGAAGGAATCTGGAATTTTACTCCGTCATCTTATTCAGTCTTCTATATATTGAATTCAAAGACGACTTAATTGAATGTCAGCTTACGCTGAGACGTCAGGGAAGATGTCATTCATGCCGAGTCATCTTATTCCTTTCCGGAATATTTATCTACCCTTTCGAATCTATTTGGACTTGGTAGGGTAGTATCTGACCCACTGGCCATGGGTAAGCTACAAATCTTATTAAGGACCAATAACTCCTCCTGGTTTTGTTTATTTTCATCATTTATGTGACCGTCGCTTCTTCTGGAATGTCACAGAATTTTTTCTTGTGAACCCCGAGAGCCAATATGCATGAGTTTGTAAAGGACTTTTGTGTTTTGATTGTCTGATTGTGATTATTATTATCATTATTTGCATAGTTTCCCCTACCTGGATATGAGGTTCGGTAAATTCCTTAGATTCAGATAATTGGTGAGCAAGAATAGATTCTGAGAATGTGGATTCAGTTTGGATAAGCTATTCGATGAGTTGGCATATGATTACGGACTTAGTTGAACACATAAGAATAAACAGTATGTTACTTGTTTTTGAAGACTGAAAGGTTTTAACGGTTTAACTGAAACAGATGAGTGAAGGACAAGGCTATAAGATTTTTGTAAATAAAGTTACTGCGAATCAGAAGTGATGTGATAATTTAGAGCATTAAACTTCAGCAGAAGTGCAAGACATGTGAGTGCAAAATCATGTTTTGCCTTGTGTTAGGATAACACATCTCTCTGTAATGACTCTGGTAACAGTTTGGACATATTTGATTTAGGGCACCAGAGTGTGCAACCAACTCATAGTAGCGATAGTTTTCTATCATTTTGTGACGTGTACGCAGAACCGTAAGTATGCAATACATAGCTATGTTAAGAGAACCCGTCTCTCGGTGATGAATTTGGCAATAATTTTGACTCATTGTTTTGAGGTATTAGGGTGTGCAGTGAAAGCCTAGGCTTCAATTTTACTGTCTGTTGTGAGGTGTAAGTACCTATATGAATTAATTATCATTCTTATGTTAGCTTGGTAAATCCCAGGTCATGAGTGACCATCGTTTAGTACCTAGTATGCCTTGACCTGAGACGAGCTTATAATCATAAGTAAATTGTACAACTTATGGGATCTCAGGTATAGTTTCCGCATAAGATATGAGAAGTCTGTTGTATTAGAGTTTGACTTAATCTGTTTGATATGTGCAAAATTCAGAGCGGTGTAGGTTCTGTTCAGTGAGTTATGTACCTGTTAAGTCATCGTTCGTGAAATTTTGAAATTGTTAAGTGAAGTGATTATCCGACAGGGTATCAGTTCGGTATTATAATTTTGATTTAAACAGTTGTGTCGGGCATTCGTGAAACAAGAATCTGGGTACGAAAGTCAGAGATAGCCAAGCTACTATGAGATAGTTATCAGAGTTCTTCAATGGAAGTGTGATACGTAAATGTGATATGACATCCGAGAGCAAATTTCGAGGACAAAATTTTTATAAGGGGGGAAGAATGTAATATCCCGAACTTTGGGAGCGGGTTAAAATAACCATCGATGACCCGAAAATAAACGGGTGCTAATTTTGAGCAATGCTCGGGTATTAGTACAGTATATGAGCTTGAAAGAAATTTGGGGCAAAAATGTGATTTTTGAAATTTTGGGGGCATCTTCGAAAAATTGGAAACTTGAGGGGCTATTTTGTAATTTTTGAAGATTAAGTCTTAGGTGTCGATTTTTCAGAAACTTTGGTGTATGACTAATCTGAATTTAATGTAAAATAAGGACATGTTATAAAGGTAAACAAAAGAAACAAATGAAAAAAAAGAAACGAAACCAAAAGAGGAAACTTTCCCTTTCGGGAAAGAAAGAACAAAAACAGAAGAAGAAAGAGGGAGGAAGGAAACACAGGGCAGAGAGGAAGATAGGGCTCGGGGAAGCCAAAATCAGAGAAAAAGGGAGCTTGGGTGAGTTCTTTAGGGTTTCACGGTGGCCAGTGTGTGTTTTGGGTGTTGACTGTGTGTGTTCTTGGCTGTGCGTGTGTGGGTGTGTGTTCTTATTTGTGGTGTATGTATATTTTGATGATCCATGGGTTGAGGGGTGTGATTATGGATTTAAATTGTGTAAGTAGGTGTTATAAGTTATCCATGTAGGTGATTTTTAGTGATTACGGACAAATTCTTGGGTGTCTAGGTGAGTTGGAACAGCCATGTTTCACGGCTGAAGGAAGAAGAAAGTGTGTGTGTGGAAAAGGTGCACTAGTGTGTGCCTTTGATTTCAACAGTACTTGTAATGGTCGCTAAAGATAGGATTATTTTATGAGTTTTTTCATGAATTTTGATAAATGATTCGAGCCATAATTGGACAATGTCCGAAACTGTAACCCCTAATATTTTGGTAAGAAGTACGCTCTAGAATATTTTGAGAATTTTCGGTGTCCGCGAAGGGCACTAAATTATGGCATCGATGATATTAAATTAACGAATTATTTAACCTAGTAAAACAAATTATTTCAATCTGAAAATGTTGTGAAAACCCTATTTTACTGGTATAATTCATTGTATACAATTTCGGACCATTCCCAGGCCAATAGGTATTTTTTGCGAAACTAGCCTTTTAGCGCTCGGTCCGGACACCAGTTCATAATTTTCTAATGAAAATTTTCTAAAAGACTTTTTAGTCCAGAAATGACATCAGGATGTTAAGAATATATTTTAACAAGTTTTTGGTATTTTTCGGTGCCGGAAACCCCCGCAGTATTTTTGGTAATTTACTACCTTAGAGGGGGGTATTTGGTAATTTTACCATTAAAGGGTATGTTTGAGTAAATTTATGCAGAGTAAGGATATTTTTAGGGATTTGGCTTACAAAAAGATTATTTTGATGATTTAAATGAAACAGGGATTTTTTGGTAATTTGCCACCTGAGGGGTCTTTTGGTAATTTTACCAATAAAAGGTATTTTGTGGTAAATTTGCATGCAGTAAGGTTATTTTAGCAGGTTCACTCACGGAAAGACCGTTTTGGTGATTTGAGTTTTAGAGGGGCGTTTTGGTAATTTTACACCACCCTAATGGCATTTTAGTAATTTGGCATAACCAGTGAGAAAGGTTTATTTTTGGAGTATGCGTGAGTCCGTATTAAGTTATAATATTTTTTCTGTAGTCTGTATTCTAATGATTCGATTATTCTGTTTAGATTAAAGTTAAAGACTTCTGGTTAGATAGTTTAGTTGCGGATCCAGGTTAGGGATTTTATCTGAACCCTGGGTAAGGACTTTTGTCCGAACCCTTATTTTGATAACTCGTACTCGTAAGTACTCATTGATATACTTATGGCGAATGCCAAAATCTGAAGTGTGTATTGCTCTCAGCATGTTATTGTCCAGAAAACCCCAATATTGAACCTGAATCGATTATTTGAAAATCTTTTGATGCTCGCCTGTTATTGTGTGCTGAGCAGATTTGACAATTGTCTGTATCTGTTCTTCTGGATCTCTGTGCTTAAAACTCGATAATTATTCGTAATCGTTTTTGTTGTTTATCTGTAATTTTTCTTCTGAAAATTCTGATTTCTTCTGAAACAGGGGTATTTTGGTAATTTTATCGATAAAAGGTATTTTGAGGTAAATTTGCATACAGTAAGCTTATTTTAGCAGGTTCACTCACGGAAAGACCGTTTTGGTGATTTGAGTTTGAGAGGGGCGTTTTGGTAATTTTACACCCTAATGGCATTTTGGTAATTTGCCACCTGAGGGGTCTTTTGGTAATTTTACCGATAAAAGGTATTTTGAGGTAAATTTGCATGCAGTAAGGTTATTTTAGCAGGTTCACTCACAGAAAGACCGTTTTGGTGATTTGAGTTTGAAAGGGGCATTTTGGTAATTTTACACCCTAATAGCATTTTGGTAATTTGGCATAACCGGTGAGAAAGGTTTATTTTTGTAGTATGCGTGAGTCCGTATTAAGTTATAATATTTTTGCTATAGTCTGTGTTCTAATGATTCGATTATTCCGTTTAGGTTAAAGTTAAAGACTTCCGGTTAGATAGTTTAGCTGCGGATCCAGGTTAAGGATTCTATCTGAACCCTGGGTAAGGACTTTCGTCGAAACCCTTATTTTGATAACTCGTTTTGGTAAGTACTCATTGATTTACTTATGACTAATGCCGAACACTGAATTGTGTATTGCTATCAGCATGTTATTGTCCAGAAAATCCCAATATTGAACCTGAATCGATTATTTAGAAATCTTTTGATGCTCGCCTATTATTGTGTGCTGAGCAAATTTGACAATTGTCTATATCCGTTCTTCTGGATCGTTGTGATTAAAACTTGGTAATTATTCGTAATCGTTTTTGTTGTTTATCTGTAATTTTTCTTCTGAAAATTCTGATTTCTCCTAAAAATTTTGAATGCTAACTTGTGTTAGTAAGATTATTGTTATTGGAATCTGAATTGATTTCGGTGATTGAGCTTACGTTAATGCTCATTGATTTTGTTGATTTTTCTGTGTTGACCTGGGTTATCTTTTCTGTTCTGAGGCTGGCGTTTTAAGGCTGGTCGGAATCCTGCATGGAATGCAGGCTAGTACCCAAGTGGACTAGTAATTATTCTGTTACATCATGCATGTGTACACTTTGATTAGCTTGCCGGAATGGCATTGCAATCGCCCAAGGATCAACGTTGATTTTTTTATTTTCTCTGTTCTGCATATTGCCTTGACTACTACGGTAATGACTCAAAAGTATTCTTTGAAATATTTTGTACTTGGGTTAAAATCCCTGGAGAAATTCTGTGTATTTTGAATGAACTATCTCAGATTGTCTGTGTACATTTGAAAGACCTCGAGAAAACTCTGTTCTATTTTGAAAATGATGACTTTGGAAAAAGGATCTTTTATACATTGTTTTGGAAACCATTGTGATGGTATATATGTCTATTTTGGTATTTATTTATGATGAATTTTGAACATTTTGAAAATCATTGAGTTGTTCAGTTAGTTAAAGTGTTCTGGAAATCTTCATCAGTTGGATTCTTGGAATCGTCTTGTAATTGTTTTGATAGTCCTTGAACGACCTTATTGAGCTCTCAAAAGCTCACCCTTCGTTTAACTCCCTTCTGCAGGTGATGATAAGTGCAGCAGGTTCGGTGTAACACCCCGATACTTTTTCGGATTTATTTAAAACTTTTTAGCGGAGAATATATTTTTTACTTAGCGCCGATATTTTTTATTAATTTTTAGCGACGATATTCTATGCTTAGCATTAACGTGTATTCTACTGATAAATAAATATCTCAGCATCGTAATATTATTAGTGACGATTTGTGAAACGAGATAGCGTAACAACCCATTAATCAATCTTTGTAGTATATAATTAGCGTGAATGTTTATCTTGGACCATTTCACAAAAATAAAAGGTTTCGTTAATAGTTGAGTGACTAATTGAAAATATAGGGGGACTTTTGGTTACTTTCCAATCTAGGGTTATTATATATATGTATTATTATACAAGGGCAGCCGAACTACTCTCATCCATCTGGTACGTGACACAGAGAGAAAGGGAGATTCAACGAGAGAAGAAGGGACGAGATCGGAGGGAGTTTCCGGCGAGACATTCCGGTAAGGTTTTCCTTGATTTACTTGCTATATATTTATATATATGACTGATGGGTATATTGTGCTGCTTGAGTGGCTGTGAGATGGTGTTGTTGCCAGAAAGGATGGCTGCCGTGAGTGAAATAAGGGTGGTCACAGCCATGGTGCTGTGACTAGGGATCTGTGTGTGCGCGTTCAAGGGAGAAGAAAGGAGAAAACTATCGTGGGGCAGCATATGGGCTGCAGTATAGGAGTGTGAGAGAGAGAGACTGCCGCTGGGCAGCGTGCATGTGGGTTTTGGTGAGCTGCCGTGAACGGTATGTGTCTTGGCAGGTTGGGTGTTTGTGCGGGCTGTTGTACAGCCGTGTGCGAGTGTGGTGACTGCGGCAGCCATGGGCTGCCATGATTTATGGTAAATACTTATGTGGTGAGGCTGCCGAAGGGAGCTGTGTGTGCGTTGTGTTTGTGTATGTTTTGGGCGCGCCGTGAACTAGGGGTGTTTATGTGTGTGCGTAACTAGGGGTGTTTATGTGTATGTGTGTGCGTGCGTTGTGTGTTTATGTGTGTGTGGTGAGGCTGCCGAGAAGGCAGCAGTGTGGTTGTGTGAGTTATGTGCTCCTGTGTGAGTGTAATGTGTGTTGTGGATGTATATATAGGTAGGTGCAGTGTAGTGGAGTGTGATGAACTGCATATATGGGTATATATATGTGTGGGTATCCGTGAGTGCAGTGTGTGGTTGGAACAAAGAAGAGAAGCTACTGCCGTGAGGCAGTAGCTGTGTGAGTTTTGTGTAAGTGTAATACTTGTGGTGTAGTGTGTAAGTAGGTGAATATTGGAGTTTCAGGAGAGGGAAGAGAGGCTGGGTTTCAGCCATGAGAAAAGGTAATGCATGAGGCTTGAGAAATGAAATGGAAACCATGTTGAGGGGCTGAAACCAGCCGTGAGTTGAACAAAAAAGAAAACAGTGGGAGTGGAGAAGTGCTGCGAGAGTGCTGTGCTGTGATGTGCTGTGCTGTGTGTGTGTAGTTTAACGTTAGGCTTAGCACGAACTTTGCATAGCGTATAGTGAATATTAGAATGTGAAATTTTATATTATAGTACCTGAGACTATGCTAGAATTACTGGTAAACTTTCATAATTTTCTGAGATCATATGTATTTTTAATATTTTCTGTAAGCTTAGAATGGTAAAATTCTTTTGAAGCCCTTAAACCCTAAAAATGTTCTAGGAAAAATTACAGTAACACTTTTATAGTGTAGTGAAGACTCAGTGTAAATTTGGTGATTTTTAGAGTTCATTTGCTATCATTTTCTCTATCGCATTGAATTTAACAAAATGAAGCTTTTAAAAATATTTTAACACTTTTTAATTTCTAATTTCAGTTTCAGAAATTTTTATAAGTCTTCTAAAGCTATTACAAAAATTATGAGCCTTTATTTCCAGCTAGAAGAAATTTTGGCAATTTATTGGTTTTAGTGTATTTAAGGAATTTATTTTTATTCAAAAATATTCAAAAATTATATTTTTATCCCATATGCTATATTAAGCTATAAATAATGTTAAAAGAACGATTAGAACATTTTTGGGATATTTCTGAGTCTCGGGACGTGTGACGAACTTCGGGGTAGGTTGGCCGTGTGAGAAACCGCTCCGAGTTTCATCGTATCCGGGTAGAGAAATGGGTACGCTATGGATAATTATATTAAGATTTTAATGTAGTGGCATGAATAAGTGTTCTGATAAATGACTTTGTCAACCTAGGTTAACTTCGAGGATTTGTTCGAAAACGTTTTAGCTTCAGCGCTTGAATCGAGGTAAGGGATTTCTTCTGAAACCCAGTTTTCTCTATTTGTCCTCGAATATTTCTTTGAATTGTTATCGCTATTCTTTTGGATTCTGTTATTTTGATTAAGTCGCATTGTTTGCCTTAAAAACCTATCTTGAGCCTTAAGCGTTTATTGGAAATCATATTCGATGCACTGTGTTTATTTCTCGTTGTGCATCGATTTAAGAATTGTATTATCCTTTGTTCTCATTCTGCATATTGACATGAGAGTTTGCACTGGTGTGTTTGGCGGGAGTTGGTGTATAGTGGAGGATATTTGTGTGGGCTAGTACCTTGATGGACTAGCCGATGTATTGGTGTGGGCTAGTGCCTTGATGGACTAGCCGGTGGAAAGTGTTAATGAGCATCGCCTTTGTGGCTTTGCTAAGTGATTACCCTGCACTGCATGTGTGGCTTTGCAATTGCTCATGTTATTGCATTCGTGATTGTTTGTACCGTGTCTGGAAATCGTATTGATATCTAATGAAACTAGTTATGATTCTTTTTTGAAAATCTATGAATTGCATATGTAATTGTTTCGTAGTTTCTATCTTTGAGCGACCTTACTGAGCTCTCAAAAGCTCACTCCCCTTTGACTTCCTTTCCGCAGGTGATAACCAACAATAGATCGCATTGGGTGTGGACTAGATCTGAGCCGAGCGAAAGAGAACTTAAGTTTCAGTTTTAGCCTTTAGAACCCCTGCGTGGGCCATTATTGTTATTTAGAATTGTTAGCTTAGATTTGATGTTTCAAGTATAATTGTACGCTAAGAGTAATATTTTACTCAATGGTTTAGTTGCTCTGACGGACTGATGGTTCTAAATTGCTTGAGTTTGAGGTCGTAATTGTCTGAGTGTATCTGATCGAGCGAGTGTTAACGTTCCGGAAATTCCGGGATGTTACAGTTGGTATCAGAGCTTAGGTATTACGATTCTGTAGACTGGAACGTAGGTGAACAAATGATCGAGCTTAGGTTTGTGATTATATAGACTTTAGAAACTTGCGAGAGGAACCTTAGGTTTCGATGTTAGGGTTAGGAAAAGACTTAATAATTTAGTGAACCGTACTAGTGGCTAGACATATGAGATCGTTTTTATGAAGGTGTATCTAATAATATATATTATTAGAAATTTTAAATTTGCATAGTCATTTATGAAAGGACGTGTTTACAGACTCTGATAGTAGCTTATTTGTTATAGCATGGCACGGACTCGTAGAGCTGGTACCAGGGGTCGTGGAGGCCAAGCAAGGGGTCGGGGTGATCAAACTGGGGGTCGTGGTGGAGATCAGGAGATCCCAGCTGGGGAAGTACCCCATGTAGAACAACAAGAGCAAAATCCAGAACCCATGGCTGCAACTCTGAATACCATGAATCAAATTTTGGCATTCATGGCCCAGAGTCTGGTCAATCAACAGCAGGGTATGCAAAACCCTATTCAGCCACAACCTCAAGAGGGAAGTACCCTGACTGAGTTTAATAAGCAGAATGCTTCAAATTTTAGTGGATCAGTAGATCCTACAGAGGCAGAAGGTTGGATAGTAGAGATGGAGAAGATCTTCCGGGCTATCAAATGCAGTGAGAAGCAAAGGGTAGAATTTGCGGTGTACAAGTTGAGGGGTGAGGCCGACCGGTGGTGGAAGATGGTAGAAACTGGTATGACTCCTCAGCAGAAGGCTGAGATAACTTGGGAACGGTTTAAGGAACTGTTCAACAATCGATATTTCTCTGCGAGTTACCGTCAACAGATGTTGAGAGAGTTTGCTAATGTAACTCAGGCAGATCGAGAGACGGTAGATGAGTATGAGATGAGGTTCTCGCAGCTGGCGAGATTTGCAGATAGGATGCTACCAACAGAGGCTGATAGATGCCGAAAATTTGAGTGGGGACTCAGGCCTGGTTTGAGAGATGGAGTGATCTCTGTTAGGTTATCGAGCTATGTGGAGTGCGTCGACCTGGCACGTGCATTGGAACAGTCCAGGTCAGACAGCAAGAAAAGGTCTGAGCAACGGCAAGGTGACCAAAAGAGCGATAGAGAGGAGAGTAGAGCTTCAGAGACTAACAAGCGTCATAAGTTTTCTATTTCAGCACAACAGGGTGCTCAGAGTCAGAGGATAGGGCAGGCTCAGGGAACTAGGTCAGAGCAGAGTGTCGAATTCAGAAGAGCACAGAGCACAGGAGGTAGACCAATTCAGAGTTCAGGGATAGCGTATTCGACAGTTCTGTGTCCTACTTGTGGAAAGAGCCATGGTGGTAAACCATGCTACAGACTTACCGGGGGATGTTTCAAGTGTGGCAGTATGGAGCATCATGTTCGAAACTGCCCCTCATTATGGGAGAACCAATCAGCTTTTAGCCCTATACCTACGGTCAGTTTAGCAGCGAGAAGCGCACCTCGTCCGGGAGGAGGTTAGAGTCAGCAGGGCCAGACTCCACAGGCCCAGACTCAGCAGGGGCAGAGGCCTAGGACACCATCCAGATTGTTCGCTTTGTCAGCTCAGGACGCTGCAACATCCAACGATGTGGTGCCAGGTACACTTATGGATTATTTCATTTAGGCGTTTATATATTGATTAATTTTGAGGCATCATATTCTAAGTTATAATCCGAATCTTACACTATGGTGGAAGTTAGAAGTTGTGAAATTGCCGAGGCTATTATTGATTTACCTTGGAAGTTATGTGTAACATTCGGCAACAGTTTCGTTTGGGAGTTATGTAGTGAAAGCGTCGTGCTTTGAAATTATAAGTGAGTGAAATTTCGAGGACGAAATTTTTATAAGTGGGGGAGAATGTAACACCCCGATACTTTTTCGGATTTATTTAAAACTTTTTAGCGGAGAATATATTTTTTACTTAGCGCCGATATTTTTTATTAATTTTTAGCGACGATATTCTATGCTTAGCATTAACGTGTATTCTACTGATAAATAAATATCTCAGCATCGTAATATTATTAGTGACGATTTGTGAAACGAGATAGCGTAACAACCCATTAATCAATCTTTGTAGTATATAATTAGCGTGAATGTTTATCTTGGACCATTTCACAAAAATAAAAGGTTTCATTAATAGTTGAGTGACTAATTGAAAATATAGGGGGACTTTTGGTTACTTTCCAATCTAGGGTTATTATATATATGTATTATTATACAAGGGCAGCCGCACTACTCTCATCCATCTGGTACGTGACACAGAGAGAAAGGGAGATTCAACGAGAGAAGAAGGGACGAGATCGGAGGGAGTTTCCGGCGAGACATTCCGGTAAGGTTTTCCTTGATTTACTTGCTATATATTTATATATATGACTGATGGGTATATTGTGCTGCTTGAGTGGCTGTGAGATGGTGTTGTTGCCAGAAAGGATGGCTGCCGTGAGTGAAATAAGGGTGGTCACAGCCATGGTGCTGTGACTAGGGATCTGTGTGTGCGCGTTCAAGGGACAAGAAAGGAGAAAACTAACGTGGGGTAGCATATGGGCTGCGGTATAGGAGTGTGAGAGAGAGAGACTGCCGCTGGGCAGCGTGCATGTGGGTTTTGGTGAGCTGCCGTGAACGGTATGTGTCTTGGCAGGTTGGGTGTTTGTGCGGGCTGTTGTACAGCCGTGTGCGAAGGTGTGCGAGTGTGGTGACTGCGGCAGCCATGGGCTGCCATGATTTATGGTAAATACTTATGTGGTGAGGCTGCCGAAGGGAGCTGTGTGTGCGTTGTGTTTGTGTATGTTTTGGGCGCGCCGTGAACTAGGGGTGTTTATGTGTGTGCGTAACTAGGGGTGTTTATGTGTATGTGTGTGCGTGCGTTGTGTGTTTATGTGTGTGTGGTGAGGCTGCCGAGAAGGCAGCAGTGTGGTTGTGTGAGTTATGTGCTCCTGTGTGAGTGTAATGTGTGTTGTGGATGTATATATAGGTAGGTGCAGTGTAGTGGAGTGTGATGAACTGCATATATGGGTATATATATGTGTGGGTATCCGTGAGTGCAGTGTGTGGTTGGAACAAAGAAGAGAAGCTACTGCCGTGAGGCAGTAGCTGTGTGAGTTTTGTGTAAGTGTAATACTTGTGGTGTAGTGTGTAAGTAGGTGAATATTGGAGTTTCAGGAGAGGGAAGAGAGGCTGGGTTTCAGCCATGAGAAAAGGTAATGCATGAGGCTTGAGAAATGAAATGGAAACCATGTTGAGGGGCTGAAACCAGCCGTGAGTTGAACAAAAAAGAAAACAGTGGGAGTGGAGAAGTGCTGCGAGAGTGCTGTGCTGTGATGTGCTGTGCTGTGTGTGTGTAGTTTAACGTTAGGCTTAGCACGAACTTTGCATAGCGTATAGTGAATATTAGAATGTGAAATTTTATATTATAGTACCTGAGACTATGCTAGAATTACTGGTAAACTTTCATAATTTTCTGAGATCATATGTATTTTTAATATTTTCTGTAAGCTTAGAATGGTAAAATTCTTTTGAAGCCCTTAAACCCTAAAAATGTTCTAGGAAAAATTACAGTAACACTTTTATAGTGTAGTGAAGACTCAGTGTAAATTTGGTGATTTTTAGAGTTCATTTGCTATCATTTTCTCTATCGCATTGAATTTAACAAAATGAAGCTTTTAAAAATATTTTAACACTTTTTAATTTCTAATTTCAGTTTCAGAAATTTTTATAAGTCTTCTAAAGCTATTACAAAAATTATGAGCCTTTATTTCCAGCTAGAAGAAATTTTGGCAATTTATTGGTTTTAGTGTATTTAAGGAATTTATTTTTATTCAAAAATATTCAAAAATTATATTTTTATCCCATATGCTATATTAAGCTATAAATAATGTTAAAAGAACGATTAGAACATTTTTGGGATATTTCTGAGTCTCGGGACGTGTGACGAACTTCGGGGTAGGTTGGCCGTGTGAGAAACCGCTCCGAGTTTCATCGTATCCGGGTAGAGAAATGGGTACGCTATGGATAATTATATTAAGATTTTAATGTAGTGGCATGAATAAGTGTTCTGATAAATGACTTTGTCAACCTAGGTTAACTTCGAGGATTTGTTCGAAAACGTTTTAGCTTCAGCGCTTGAATCGAGGTAAGGGATTTCTTCTGAAACCCAGTTTTCTCTATTTGTCCTCGAATATTTCTTTGAATTGTTATCGCTATTCTTTTGGATTCTGTTATTTTGATTAAGTCGCATTGTTTGCCTTAAAAACCTATCTTGAGCCTTAAGCGTTTATTGGAAATCATATTCGATGCACTGTGTTTATTTCTCGTTGTGCATCGATTTAAGAATTGTATTATCCTTTGTTCTCATTCTGCATATTGACATGAGAGTTTGCACTGGTGTGTTTGGCGGGAGTTGGTGTATAGTGGAGGATATTTGTGTGGGCTAGTACCTTGATGGACTAGCCGGTGTATTGGTGTGGGCTAGTGCCTTGATGGACTAGCCGGTGGAAAGTGTTAATGAGCATCGCCTTTGTGGCTTTGCTAAGTGATTACCCTGCACTGCCTGTGTGGCTTTGCAATTGCTCATGTTATTGCATTCGTGATTGTTTGTACCGTGTCTGGAAATCGTATTGATATCTAATGAAACTAGTTATGATTCTTTTTTGAAAATCTATGAATTGCATCTGTAATTGTTTCGTAGTTTCTATCTTTGAGCGACCTTACTGAGCTCTCAAAAGCTCACTCCCCTTTGACTTCCTTTCCGCAGGTGATAACCAACAATAGATCGCATTGGGTGTGGACTAGATCTGAGCCGAGCGAAAGAGAACTTAAGTTTCAGTTTTAGCCTTTAGAACCACTGCGTGGGCCATTATTGTTATTTAGAATTGTTAGCTTAGATTTGATGTTTCAAGTATAATTGTACGCTAAGAGTAATATTTTACTCAATGGTTTAGTTGCTCTGACGGACTGATGGTTCTAAATTGCTTGAGTTTGAGGTCGTAATTGTCTGAGTGTATCTGATCGAGCGAGTGTTAACGTTCCGGAAATTCCGGGATGTTACATTCGGGAATGGGTTAGAGTCTGTGTGAGGTTCCGGTAAGCCCACCACCATAGTGTAGTGTGACCCATGCGCGGGTCTGTACTGTCGATTCATTTTACTAGGTTATTGAGAACCTAGGTTTTAAATCTTGTATTTTAAGGAATTTGGACCGGTGTTGGATCAGAAGCTTTAAAGTATGTGTTGGTGAACATATTTGACCGGTTTGATGTGATCCGGTAGGTTAACGACCCAGGAGTTCGGGGCGCGGAGCTCTGGATTTTTGGGGCGTTACAGAAAGCCCCAAAAATCTCATATCGGTTCAAGGATTTCAAAACATGCCATGGTTTTCCTTTTTCAATCTCAGAAATCAATGTTACCATTATCAAAATATTCTTCCTTGTATAAATATACATATGTATACACTTGCATAAAAAAATCTCAAATCGGAGTATAACATCAAAAGAGTTCATTAAAATCAGTCACATCATATCACGATTTAGGTGTGTTGTGGTCAGCGTATAAGCCCCACTGACTAGGGCCCAAAATCCCTCCTACAGCCAGGATAAGTAATTCTGTGGACGCAAGGGCAAACCACAAGCAATAGTACTGTGCATCAACGTACAAGCCCCATTGACCAGGACGCAAAATCCAACTTCCCCCCATTAGATATGGGGCACAGCAACTCAGTCAATATTTACCATCTCATTCAACATGTACAGAGTTTAATTCAATTACACAACAGCTCATGGCATTTTAACTCAAATTCTCATCAAACGATTTATCACGAAATATATGCAATAAAAGTACTTCAAGACCTTCATTTGATCAAATAATGTATACATTTATATATTTTGCAAATGGGGTATACGGAGGAACATGGCAGGATTACTTACCTCGCTCAACAAGTGGTTCTTATACTTGCTCAGAAGTCGGTCCTTGCTCTTGTCTATCAAATCCTAAATAAAAAATCACACGGATGTTACTTATTGTCTCTTAAGTATACTTAGATGTTAAATTCCCTTAAGCAAGTGAAATTTCTAAAACACCCCTAGACTTGTGTAAAATTACCAATTTATAAACTGATTTTCTAGCTTAGAACAACATAATAGGTAAAAATATGAATTTTCTAAATTTTTAAATATTTTTGAATTAACATAATTTTTTGAAATACAATAAAAAAAACCCCCTAAATAGCCATAACTGTTTCTAGTTGACAATAAAGTCCCATAATGTTTGTGAGAGCTTTAGAATATATATAAAAATTACAGAAATTGAAATTAGAATTTAAAAGGCATTAAAACTATTTTTGAATTTTTTGCTTGCTAAATCCAATGCGATACGGGCATGATAGTAAATCGGTTCTAAAAATCACCAAACCTAAACTGGGACTTATTTATACCATAAGAACATTACTCCAATTTTTTCTGAGCTTTTTCATGAGTTTTAAAGGCTCCAAAGATTTTACAAATCTGACTTACAGAAAATATTAAGAATATATACGATTTCAGAAAATTATGAAATTTTGCCACTAATTATAATATAGCATAACGTATTATACTGTAAAGTTTTACATGCTAGCAATCACTGTACACTATCCACTGTTTGTGTTGTACCTAATGCTAACCCATATACACATACATGCTCACAATTCTTACACTTCCGTACCATAATTGCTTCAGCAACTTCCCTTCCCTTATAAACACACCCAAGCATGTATGCATATCACCACCTGCACACATATTCACCCACCTATTACATAGATTCACAACCCATTTTATATCCCCATTCCAGTCCACTACACACTTATATATAAGTATTGCACACACACACACACAAACAATTACATACAACCCACTTATATACACAAGACCACACAACATACCTCACACCTCTCTCATCCACTGCATGGCAATGGCCTTCTCTCTCTCTCTCTCTCTCTCTTTTTTCTTGCACACCATACACACACTTATACAGATACACAACACACAATCATAGACCCTATTGCACCCAGCCGCCCCTCCCCCTAGGCAACCTTACACACACACACGTACGCACGCACACACAAGCAGGTACTCAAATTCCCCACACCCACTGCCTCACGGTAATGGGTATTCCCATCTTCTTGTTTTTGTTCCACAAACTCACGTATTACACACACACACATAGCTTCCAGATCCAACTTCACCCTCACACAACCCATTCCATGTCACCTAGACCTAAATCACGGCAGCCCCTCCTTTACCTTTCCATGGCTGTCCTCGTACTCCTCTCAATAAGACCGTGGCTGCGTTGGAGTATCTACTCACGGTAGCCCATGGTCTCTTTCTCTCTCTCTCTCTCACAGCCCTTAGTCCCTAATAGTTGGTTCTGTCCCAAAACCCCAGCCCCTCACACAAGTTCATCAGCACCCTTCACCCATACCTTTTCATGATAGCCGTGGCTTGGCCATAGCCCACGACACTTACGGCAATTATGGGTTCCCTCTTCCTCTCGGCGTCCATGGCAGCCACAGCCACAGCCACAATCCCAACACACAGACATTACAAATAACAGCAACCCTTCCACAGTTGTTTCTCTTTCTAAAACCACCAACACTTCATGGCTTAACCCAAAACCCACTCATCTTCACCAAACAAGTCACGTATGTATCTATATATGCATGTCAATATGAAACGTATATGAATGTAAAATAATCTTACCGAAAATATTCACCGGAAAAATTCTTTCTTTTTCCTTCTCTCTGCCTCTGTTTCATTCTCCCTCTCTAAGACGTTTTTTGAAAATAAAAGGGAAAGAATAGGGTTTGCTAACCTATATTAGCTATATTATATATATATATATATATATATATATATATATATATATATATACAAAACCCTAGGTCTAAAATTTTCCAAAACGTCCCCTAAATCATCGTTAATTATTCAATTATTACCCAAAGCTTTCTCTTATTGCCAAAAAAGGGCCTAATAATTACTTATGATATTTTATATGCTAGAAAAATTATTAACGGGTTGTTACTTTACCTTGTTTCACTAATTGTTGTTAAAGTCTCTCTAATAAAGATATCGATGCTTCGTATATAATTGTTGCTAATTTTGTCGATAAAATTTTAATTATGCACACTGATGCTAAATGTCATGCTTATATTCACCACTGGAGACATAAAATTAAGGTTTGAGGTGTTACATCATCCCCTCCTTTAAAAGAATTTGGTCCTCCAAATTTTACATACCTCAAGATTGAAACAGATGAGAGTATTTGCTTCTGACTTTGTCTTCGCGTTCCCATGTGGCCTCCTCAATAGCATGGTTCCTCCATAAGACCTTTACCAAGGGAATCTTCTTAGTTCGGAGTGTCTGCTCCTTGTGATCCAGGATCCGAACCGGGTGTTCGACATAGTTGAAGTCTTCTTAATCTGTAAGGGCTCTGGTTGTAATACAAGTGTGGGGTCTGGGACGTACTTCCTCAGCATAGACACGTGGAATACATTGTGGACACTGGCGAACTTCGACGGTAGGGTTATTCAATAAGCGAGAGAACCAACTCTGTCTAGTATTTTAAAGGGTCCCACATACTTAGGGCTCAATTTTCCCTTATTCCCAAATCGTATTAATCCCTTCATTGGCGATACCTTAAAAATACCTGGTCACCTACTTGGAATTCCAACTCTTATATGTGTATGTCCACATAACTCTTCTGTCTGCTTTGAGCACCCCATAATTTTTCTTTAATTACTTTGACCTTCTCTGATGTTAGTTGTACCAACTTTGGTCCCAACAATTTTATTTCCCCTACTTTCTCCCAACATAATGGTGATCTGCACTTCCTACCATGTAGGGCTTCAAAGGGGTCCATCTCAATGCTACTCTGATATCATTAATAGATGATCATCCCAGCTGCCCTTGAAGTCCAGAACATAAGCCCGTACTAGATCTTCCAATGTCTGGATAGTCCTTTTTCTGACTAACAGTTTATTTGAGGGTGGAAAGTTGTGCTAAACTGTAGTCGAGTACCGAATGCATGTTGCAAACTTCCCCATAATTTGGACACAAAACGAGGATCCTTATACTTACACTTCCAAGTGGGTCTGGTAGTTTCACGATTTATAACGATGCCTCCCATAAGGGTCTAGGGTTCTTACTCATGTAGAATAGAAAGGTGCATACGCCTCTAGACAATTAAAACCATATGAGAAGAATTACCCAACCCATGACCTGGAGCTAGCGGTAGTGATGTTGGCCTTAAAGATCTGAAGACATTACTTGTATGGAGAACCTTGTGAGATATTCACCGACCATAAAAGCCTGAAGTACATATTCACCCAGAAGGAGTTAAACCTAAGACAGAGGCGATGGTTAGAACTACTGAAAAGATTACGACCTCAATATCCAGTAACACTTAGGGAAGGCGAATGTGGTTACTGATGCACTTAGCAGGAAGTCATCTTCATTAATGGCTACCCTAATCACAAGGCAGAGACATTTATTAGAAGATATGGGAAACTGGACTTGGATGTCAAGATTCGAGGCTCGAATAAGGATAATTCACGTAACAACCTTATGGTACGACCCACTTTAATTGATAGAACTAAAGCAACTCAAGAGATCGATGGACATCTACTTAAGATAATGAAAGAGGTAAAGAAAGGAGATAAATCTGAGTACAAGTTACAAGATGGGGTACTTTGTTTTGGCAATAGAATCTACATGCCGGGTAACCTTAGTTTAAAAAGGGAGATTTTAGAAGAAGCTCATAGATCAGGTTACTCGATTCATCCTGGGGGCACAAAAAAGTATAAGGATCTTCGAGAGACTTTTTGGTAGGGGTAACATGAAGAGAGAGATTGCAGAGTTCGTGTCCAGATGCCTACTATGCCAGCAGGTAAAAGCAGAGCATCAAAGACCCGTTGGGTCATTACAACCCTTGCCAATTTCAGGACACATAACTATGGATTTTGTTATCGGACTACCTAAAACCCGTTCTGGACATGAAGCTATTTGGGTGATAGTGAACCGACAGACGAAGTGTGTGCACTTCCTGCCTGTCCGGATGACCTATTCGATGGACAAATTGGCTACCACCTACGTGGAGAAGATAGCACACCTGCATGACATTCAAGTCTCAAACATTTTGGATAGGGATCCTTATTTTGTGTCCAAATTTTGAGGAAGTTTGCAACATGTATTCGGTACTCGACTATAATTTAGCACGGTTTTCCACCCTTAAACAGAAGGTCAGTCAGAAAGGACTATCTAGATATTAGAAGATCTACTACGGGCTTGTGTTCTGGACTTCAAGGGCAGTTAGGATAATCATCTACAGCTGATAGAATTTTCTTACAATAACAGTTATCATATTTGTATTGGGATGGCTCCCTTCAAAGCCCTATATGGTAGAAAGTGCAGATCACTACTATGTTGGGACGAAGTAGGGGAAAGGAAACTGTTGGGACCAGAGTTGGTACAACTAACATCGGAGAAGATCAAAGTAATTAAAGAAAAACTTCTATGTGCTCAAAGCAGAAGGAAGAGTTATGCGGACATACGCAAACGGGAGTTGGAATTCCAAGTGGGCGACTGGGTATTTTTAAGGGTATCACCAATGAAGGAAGTAATATGATTCGGGAAGAGAAAAAATTGAGCCCTAGGCAGGTGTAATACCCCGAACTTTGGGAGCGGGTTAAATAACCATTTGGGCTCCAAAAAATAAACAGGCGATAATTTTGAGCAATGCTCGTGTGTTAGTAGGGTATCGAAGTTTAAAAATATTTCGGGGACAAAAATATAATTTTTAAAACTTTGGGATTATTTTGCCAATATGGAAACTTGAGGGGTTAATTTGCAATTTTTATAAGTATGCATGATGTGTCAAACTTTGAGGGGCTATTACAAGATATGGATAGGATAAAATCTCTAAGGAATTAAAGAAAGAAGAAAAAAAAGTGAGAGAGGGGAGAGGAAACCTTTCCATTTCGGGAAAGGAACAAGAAAGAAGAACAAATAGAGAAACGGAGAGAAGAAAAGAACAACAGAACGAAGAAAGGAAGGAAAAAGATAGCAAAGGGGGAGAGAAAGAATCTCGAATTCATTTAGGTATGATGTTGATCCCTAAGTTTGCAAAATTGTAGAAATTGAAATGAACATGGTTGAACAATATGTGACTACATATGTATATATATGTTTTGGTTGTGTATGTATAATCAGAGATAGAGAATTTGAATGTATTCTTGTTAGAATCATGCTTATGAGAACTTAAAATGGAGAAAATAAATGAAACTAATTACGGTTTCGTAATTGGTGGGGGTTTAGTGTGCGTGGGTGTGTGTTTAAGAGTGTTTTAGTGTTTGTTCTTCAATTTGGTTTATGAGTTTTGATTCAATTGGTGTAATTGTGTAAATTAAAAGGGATTTAGGTCATTAATGTATAGTTTGTAATGAAATTTAGTGATTAAAGTGCATAAAAGTGAGAAATTTAGGTGTGATTGAAGGAGGAATGTGCCTAGGTGTGCTTTGACTGGAGGTTGAAGACGAAATGTGTGTGTTTGAAGGAGAAATAGTAGGTGCCTTAATTTGAACAATAATGGTAATTGTCACTAAAGGTAGAAAATCAATTAATCAATTTTAACCCAAATTTTTGTAAATAGTTAGGGCCAAAATTAGACAAAGTACAAAATTATAACGCCCAATGTTTTTATGAGAACTACTCTCTGGAATTTTCTGGAAATTTTTAGGATCCGCGAGGGGCGCTAAATTGGGGTACCAATTAAAGACATTTATCAAATTATTTAGCATAGTAAAACAATTTATTTTAATCTGAAAATTTTATAAAAGTCTTATTTTTCTGGTATCATTCACTGTCTAAACTTTCCTGCATTCTGAGCCCGGTAGGTCTTTTTCACAAAACTGGCCTTTTAGCGCTCGATCTGGATACCAGTTGAAAATTTTTCGGCAAGAATTTTTTAAAATACTTTTTAGTCCAGAAATGATACCAAGATGCTTAAAATAGCGTTTAAGATTTTTTCGGTGCCAAATACCCCCAGGGGCATTTTGTTAATTTGCCACCCCTATGGGGTTTTGGTAATTTTACCCATAAAGGATATTTTTGAGTAAATTTATATACGGTAAGTATATTTTAGTGATTTTGCTTACAGAAGGGTCATTTTGATGATTTAAGTATAACGGGGGGTATTTTGGTAATTTGTCACCCCAAATGGGTATTTTGGTAATTTGACCTAAGAAATGTATTTTTATGTAAATTGACATACAATAGGGTTGTTTGGGTGATTCTACTTACGGGAAGGCCGTTTGGGTGACTTAAGTCTGAGATGTGCATTTTGGTAATTTTACATACGCGGTGAGGAGAGTTCATTTTGGGATCATGTGTGAGTCCATATTAAATTATAATATTTTTCTGTAGACTATTATCTGATGTTTTGATCATCTCATCTAGGTTAAAATTAAGGACTTCCGGTTAGATAATTTGGCTGCGGATCCAAGTAAGGGATTCTATTTGAACCCTGAGTAAGGACTTTTGTCTAAGCCCTTATTCTGATAACTCACACTCGTAAGTAATCATTTGATCTATTTATGGCTAATGCCGAACTCTGAATTATGTACTGATATCAGCATGTTATTGCCCAGAAAACCCCAATATTGAACCTGAATCGATTATTTGGAAATCTTGTGATGCTCGCTTGTTATTGCATGCCGAGCAAATTTGATAATTGTTTGTATCCTTCTTCTGAATTGTTGTGCCTAAGTCTAATAACTATTTGCAATCGTTTTGTTGTTTATTTGTGATTTTTCTTCTGAAAATTCTGATTTCTTCTGAAAATTTCGAATGCTGACTTATGTCAGTATGATTATTGTTATTGGAATCAGGATTGATTTTAGAGATTTGAGCTGATGTTAAAGCTCATCGATATTGTTAATTTTTATGTGTTGACCTGGGAATCTGTTCTGTTCTGAGGCGGGCATTATAAGGCTGGTCTGAATCCTGCATGGAATGCAGGCTAGTATCCAAATGGACTAGTAATTATTCTAGTACATCATGCATGTGTACACTCTGTTAGCTTGCCGGAATGGCATTGCTATTGCCCAAGATCAACGTTGATTTTTTATTTTCCCTGCTCTGTATACTGCCATGACTGTTACGAAATTGTCTGAAAAGTATTATCTGAAATAATTTGTGCTTCTGTTGAAATTACAATCTTCAATGTGTACATTTTGAAATCTTTTGGAAAACCATCGTCTATCTTGGAATTGATGATGTTGAAAAGGATTTTTTGTTGATTGTTTTGGGACCGTTGTGATTGTATTTGGCAATTTCAGTATCTTATTTATGATGAATTTTGATCCTATTTGGAAATCATTGAGTTATGACCGTTTGAATTATGCTGGAAATCTCCGTCAGTTGGATTCTTGGAATCGTCTTGTAATTCTTTTGTTGGTCCTTGAACGACCTTACTGAGCTCTCAAAAGCTCACTCTTCGTTTGACTCCCTTCTGCAGGTGATGATAAGCTATAGCAGGTTCGAGAATGGGTTAGAGTCTGTGTGAGGTTCCAGTAAGCCTGCCACTATAGTGTAGTGTGACCCCTACGTGGGTATGTACTGTCGATTCATTTTACCAGGTTATTGAGAATCTAGGTTTTAATAGTTAAGTTTGAACTGTTATAAAAATCTTGTATTTTAAGGAATTTGGATCAAATGCTTTAAAGTATGTGTTGGTGAACAGATTTGATGTGATCCGGTAGGTTAACGACCCAAGAGCTCGGGGCGGCAGAGCTCTGGATTTCTGGGGCGTTACAGTATGTGGGACCTTTTAGGATGCTAGACAAAGTTGGTTCTATCGCCTATTGAATAGCCCTATCATCGGAGTTCGCCAGTGTCAACAATGTATTCCACGTGTCTATGTTGAGGAAGTACGTCTTAGACCCCACACATGTATTACAACCGGAGCCCTTATAGATTAGAGAAGACTTCACCTAAATCGAACACCCAGTTCGGATCATGGATCACAAGGATCAGACACTCCGAACTAAGAAGGTTCCCTTGGTAAAGGTCCTATGGAGGAATCATGCTGTTAAGGAAGCCACGTGGGAATGCGAAGACGAAGTCAGAAGCAAATACCCTCACGTGTTTCAATCCTGAGGTACGTAAAATTTGGAGGACCAAATTCTTTTAAAGGAGGGGATAATGTAATACCCTCAACCTTGATTTTATGTCTAGCCGGTTAGTTATATCTAATGGCGAATATAAACGAGACATTTAGCGTCGGTGATCATAATTAAGATGTTATCTACAAAATTAGCAATAATTTTATACAAAGCATCGATATGTTTATTAGAGAGACTTTAGCGACAATTAGTGAAGTGGAGTAAAGTAACACTGCATTAATAATTTTTCTAACACACAAAATATCGTAAGAAATTGTTTGGATCTTTTTTTTTTGCAATAAGAGAAAGCTTCGGGTAAAACTGGATTAATTAACGAAGATTTAGGGGACGTTTTGGAAAATTTTAGACCAAGGGTTATAGGTCAGCCGACCTTAGTCTTTCCCTTATATTTTTTGGAAAACGGCTTAGAAAGGGAGAGTGAAACAAAGGCAGAGGGAAGGAAAAAGAAGGGATTTTTTTGGCAAACTGTGTCGGTAAGATTTCTTTACATTCATATACGTTTCATATTGACATGCATATATATAGGTTATATAATGATACATATGTGACTAATTTGGTGAAGATGAATGGGTTTTGGGTTAAGGCATGAAGTGCTGATGGTTTTAGAAAGAGAAACAGCTGTGGAGGGGCTGCTGTTATTTGTAGCGTCTGTGTGTTAGGATTGTGGCTGTGGCTACCATGGACTCCAAGAGGAAGAGGGAACCTAGAATTTTGGTAAGTGTCATGGGCTATGACCAAGCAACGGCTGCCCCATGAAAAGATGTGGGTGAGGGTGCTAATGAACATGCATGAGGGGGGGCTGGTGCTTTGGAACAGAACCAGCTATTAGGGACTAAGAGAGAGATATATATATATATACCATGGGCTACCGTGAGTAGATACTCCAGCGTAGCCATGGTTTTACCAAGGGTAGTACGAGGACAACCATGGAAAGGTGAAGGAGGGGTTGCCATGATTTAGGTCTAGATGACATGGAATGGGTTGTGTGAGGGAGAAGATGGATATGGATGCTATGTGTGTGTATATAATATATGTAAGTGTGTGGAACAAAATAAGAAGAAAGGAATACCCACTGCCGTGAGGCAGTGAGTGTGGGGAATTTGAGTGCCTGCTTATGCATGCGTGTGTGTGTGTGTGTGGATACTGACGGGAGGGGGGCAACTTGGTGCAATGGGTATGTGAGTGTGTGGTGTGTGTTGTGTATAAGTGTATGTATGGTGTGGAAGAAAGAAGAAAAGAGAGAGAGAGAGAGAGAGAGAGAGAGAAGGCCACTGTCGTGCAGTGGATGAGAGAGATGCGAGGTGTCTTGTGTGGTCTTGTGTGTATAAGTGGGTTGTATGTAATTGTTTGTGTGTATGTGTGTGATAGGTGTGTGTAGTGGACTGGAATGGGGATATAAAATGGGTTGTGAACCTATGTAATAGGTGGGTGAATATGTGTGGAGGTGGTGATGTGCATACATGCTTGGGTGTGTTTATAAGAGAAGGGAAGCTACTGAAGCAAATAAGGTATGGAAACGTAAGAACTAGGCACATGTGTGTGTATACGGGTTAGTGTTAGGTACAATGCAAATAGTGGATAGTGTACAGTAATCATATGCATGTAAACCTTTATAGTATAATATGTTAGGCTATATTAGAATTTGTGAAACAATTTCATAATTTTCTAAAATCTTATGTATTTTTAATATTTTCTGCAAGTTTAAATTTGTAAAATCTTTGGAGTTGTTTAAACTCATAAAAAAAGCTCCGAAAAAATTAATGTAATGTTCTTATAGTATAAGTAAGTCTCAATTTAAGTTCGGTGATTTTTAGAGCTGATTTACTACCACGCTTGTATCACATTAGATTTAGCAAGATAAAAAATTTAAAAATAGTTTAATTGCCTTTTAAATTTTGATTTCAATTTCTGTAATTTATATATATATATATATATATATATATATATATATATATATTCTAAAACTCTCACAAAAATTATGGGACTTTATCAGTTAGAAATAGTTATGGCTATTTAGGGGTTTTTATTGTATTAAAGAAATTATGCTAATTCAAAAATATTTAAAAATTCAGAAAATTCATATTTTTACCTATTATGTTGTTTCAAGCTAGAAAAGCATTTTATAAGGGATTATTATGAATTTTGGGGTATCTTAATGCATTATAGAGTGTGCGAGGATAAATTGGTAATTTTACACAAGTCTAGGGGTGTTTTGGAAATTTCACTCACTTAAGGGAACTTAACATCTAGACATAATCAAGCGATAATAAGTAATATTCTTGTGGTTTGTTATTTAGGATCCGATAGATAAGAGATATGACCGACTTCTGAGCAAGTACAAAACCAGTTGTTGAGCGAGGTAAGTACTCATGTCGTATTCCTCCGTATATCCTATATTCAAAATATATAAATGTATACATGATTTAAACAAATGAAGATTCTGAAGTACTTTTATTGCATATGTTTTCGTGATAAATTGTTTGATGAGAATTTGAGTTAAAATGCCATGGGCTGTTGTGTTGAGTAATTGAATTAAACTCGGTACGTAAATTTTGACTGGGTTGTTGTGCCCCATATCCAACGGAAAAAGGTTGGATTTCTGGCCTTGGTCAATGGGGCTTGTACGTTAATGTACAATATTATTGTTTGTGGTTTGCCCCTGCGTCCATATAATTATTTATCCCGGCTGTCGGAGGTATTTCGGACACTAGTCAGGGGGCCTGTACGCTGACCACAGCACACCTAAATCATGATATTATATGACTGATGCTAATGAACTCTCTTGATGTTATAGTCTGATTTGAGAATTTGTTTGTGCAAGTGTATACATATGTATATCTATGCGATGAAGAATATTTTGGTAATGGTAACAATGATTTCTGAGATTGAAAAAGGAAAACCATGGCATGTTTTGATATCTCCGAACCTATTTTAGGAACATGATTTGTGTACTTGCTGGGTTTTCGCTTATCCTTACTTTTCAGGTGATGAGCTAGGGGGTAGATCCTTATGAGCAACATGAAGGAGAAATGCCCGAAGAGAACCATTAGATCAACAAAGTGCTTATCTTTTTGAGAATTTGAGTTTTATAATTATTACTATGGTTGAACTATTGTAGGGAGCTTAGGTCTCCTTGAAATTCTTGGAAATTGTCAAGGACATGTAATTGAGGGTATATGTTTGGATTATTGATGAAAGTTTAAGTGAGACCTTTAATAGTAAATCAAACTATTTGGGAAATTAGTAGGTTGGGTTAATCTTTAGTACAGGTTGTAGTAAAGCCTGGCAGAGCCCGGGTGAATGTCTGAATGGGCCTGCGGCCGGTCACGGGCCTAACTCATGAGCTCACCTGTGGGTTTGGGTCGTGACAAAAAGTCCCTCCTTGTAGGTTTTATTTCTCTACTCCATCTAACTTTGATGTATCCGTTTTATTTCTCTACTCCCCCTAACTTTGACGCATCATGGTTGACCGCAAAAATTTATGTATTTAGTTATTTTGTCTGTGGCTTAATTAGAAGTAAAACATATTAATGATTAGAAAAATAACAAACAAAATAAGTATATTAATTAATTGGCTAATGCGGGATATTACACTCCCCTCTCTCTAATTCTCCCCATTCTTAATTTTTTCCTTTCTCCCTTTGATTTTGTTTCCTTTCGACCTTGTTTCCTTTCATTTTCTAAGGTCTTAAATCTCTCCAGCCTTGTCTCTCTCTCTCTCTCTGACTTTCAAAATGTGTGTGTGTGTGTACCTAACTTATCAATTTTCTTATTACATAATAACTTCAATTTGTTACAAATTCTCCAAAGTTCACCTCTTTCACTTTCAATAATTGTCTCTTGCACCCAGTTTTAGAAAAAGTCGCTAAAGGTTGCCAATTATATCGCTCGAGCCAATCTTTGCCAAAGACTTCAAATAATATCACTTGTAAAAACTGTCGCTTAAGAAATAGGTAATTGGCTATAATTTACCATATAACCAATCCTAAGTTCAGGGTATTACAGTCCACTTAGTAATCTTATGGTTTCACCCATTTTGATTGATAAGATTAAGGTAGGAAAGTGATGACCAGATATGCAAAATCATGGAGGAGGTAAAGAATGGAAGTAAACCTGAATTTGTAAGGTGGAATACTTCGATTTGGCGGCATAATAGTGTGCCTAGTGACCTTAACCTAAAAAGGGAGATTTTGGAGGAAGCACGCAGGCCAGGTTACTCCATCTACCCCAAGAGCAAAAGAATGTATAGAGACCTTTGTGAGACTTTTTGGTGGGGCAACAAGAAGAGAGAAATTTGTTGAATTAGCTTCCAGATGCTTAGTTTGTCAACAAGTGAAAGCGAAACATCAAAGACCGTTCCCTACAACCATTTCCAATAATAGAATAGAAATGGGAGCACATAACCATGTATATCATTTCAGGCCTACCTAACACTCGTTCTTCCCATGACGTAATTTGGGTTTTGTAGATCAGCTCATGACAGTGTGCACATTTCTTGCCCATCTATATGACCGATTCAATAACCAAGTTAGCTAACAACTACGTAAAGGAAATAGTGCCCTTCATGGTATTCCAGTTTACATTGGCTCTGATAGGGACCCTCACTTTGTATTCAAGTTTTGGGGCAATTTGCGATAAGTTTTTGGTACTAATTTAGTGGTCAATACTGCTTTTCATCCTCAAAGAAATGGTCAATCGGAGAGGAATACTCAAACCTTAAAGGATTTGCTAATGGCTTTTAAGGCTACTGTGACGATCATTTGCCATTGATAGAATTCTCGGTACAATAGTAGTTACCAGAGTAGAATTGGGATGGCCCTATGAGAGGAAGTCTAAGTCTCCTATTTGTTGGGACAAAGTAGGAGAAAGAAAGTTTTTGGGACCAGAACCTGTGCAACTAATGCTCGAGAAGGTCAAGTTGATTAAAGATAGTAAGAAAAAGAGTCATGCTGATAAGCTCAAGTGAGAGTTGGAATTGCAAATGGATGAACATGTATTTGTAAAGGTATCACTAACAAAAAGAGTACTAGTGTTTGGAAAACGGGGTAAGTTGAGGGGCTCTCAGAGGTGCTGGACAAAATTTGTTCTGCCACAACCGGATCGCTTTACTGCCTAAGCTAGCAAGTAATATTAATGTGTTCCACATGTCTATGGTGAGAAAATATATATCAAACTACACACATGTGTTGCAACCAGAGCCCTTGCACATCAGGGGACACTTTACTTATATAGAGCATCGTGTATAGATTCAAAGTCATAAGGAGTGGGCGCTATGAATTAAGAAAATCCCCTTAGTTGAACATTTTTCAAGAACTCACTCGATTGAGGGAACCATGGAACTTGAGGACGAAGTCACAGAAAAATTTCCTCAAAGGTACATAAATTCGGAGGACAAATTTTAAAGATGGAGAGAATGTTATATCCGCACCAATTCAGTTCCAAATATTATTTATTTATTATGTCATTCACATAATTTTTTTTGTAACCACCAACTGCTCCAAAAAATATTTAAGTGGTCAAAATTGCGACATAATGACTTTAGGTGTGACAGAGAGACATAGCATAATGACTTTAGATTTGACAAAGAGATATAGTATAATGAGTGGGTGATTTTGGAGAAATGAGGGGCCACTATGAGAATATACAAAACCAAAAACATTTCTCCATAGAAGGACTAGGAGTAAATGCATGAGGATGAAATTGGCGCGAGAGGGAAGCGTCATCGTGGTGGTAATCCGACGAGTTGGAGGTGTGATTACCAGTAGTTTCAAGCCGTTAGTTAACATTTTTGTGCAAATTATTTATTGGGGTTTAAGGTTTATGGGTAAGTACATGTATGTGTCTTGAAGTGTGTGCAGATGTGTATCTGCACACGCGCGTGTTTAGGGTGTGTGTATTATATACACCATAGGTATATGTTTGGGGGGTGTGTGTGTGTGTGTATGAGTCTTGATGGTATGCATTTTGTGTTGTGCACGTGTGTGTGGAAAGGGGAAGGGGCTACAAGGCAGTTGTGTGTGTTTTTGAGTGGTTTATGTTGTGTGTGTTTGTCCATGTGTGCGAGTGTGCAGGTGTGTGCATTATGTGTCATGGGTTATGTGTGTGTAGAAGTGGAAGGGGCTATAAGGCACCATGAATGTGTGCTCTCTCTATGTGTGTCATGGATGTGCAGGTAGATAGTGTGTACTTTGTGTATGTGTGTGTGTGTGTGCACGCGCGCCCGCGCCCGCGCCCGCGTGTGTCTGTGTAAGTGCACCCTCTTTGTGTATGTGTAGGGGAGTGTGCAATGTGCTATGTGTAGACAATATTTTTGTGTGTGTGATGCGAACAGTATACCTAGAAATGAAATATATATTACCACAACCGAGGAGAGATGAATCAATTTATGAAGCTATCTTTGTTCCCAACCCGAATCAAGCTAGAGATGATCTCTAGGCTCTTGACCAGAAGAAGCCTCGATGGTTGCTGGATACCCAATTTAATGACATTAGAGTCCACATAAATAGCGTGGGTCTAAATGGATAAGTGGTACAATTGTATGTATACCTCGTGCATGTGTGTGTGTACCCTATTCTTGTGCATGAGTACAGCGTGTGTCTAGGGGGGGACTGTATAAGGTGTGACTGTGTATGGTGTGTGCATATTAAGCATGTGTACAACAATGTGTGTGTATTTTGCACAAAGGGTAGAGCATGAGTGCAATGGGATTAAGAAAGGGTGATGAGATATTATTACACTAAAATATTAATTTACCATATATTCATGAATTTTTAGATTCTAGAGAGGAAAACTAGGACAGAGAACTTTGACATTTTGAAGCGGTTCACGTTAGTAGTCTTGTCATGTCCCTGTCTATTACCCTATTTTAAGTTCCACGAATGTGTGTGTGTGCGTCTGTGTGTGTGTGTGTGTGTGCGTCTGTGTGTGTATGTATGTATGTATGTATGCATGTATATATATATATATATATATATATATATTTCATGGGATGCATTTCTACTGATTGTTTAAAATTTTGTTCACATTAAATGAGATTAAATTTTATTAAAAGGTTATTGTGTTAGACATCTAATGGGAGAAAGTTAGATTCTGGGTCCTTGTCACTAAACGGAATGTTGAAGGGCAGCACTATGCTAGTTTTGCCTTTGGTTCCACAATATGGTTGATGTGCTTGCTGGATTCTAACTCACTCTTTTATTTGTTTAAGCAACCACTCTAGCAAACTACCTCGGAAAAATCCTACCCGAAAAGGTCTAAACATTTTGGAGTCACCATCTTAGGTTATGAAATAAAGGAAAAGGAAGGGGAAAAAACCTAAAAAGCGACTCTAAAATGCCAAACATGCTTTTTATAATGTACAGAAAACAGAAATTATGTGTTTGGAGACTAAGTTATACCACGGAAAGGTGTTAGGCATCCGTCATACCCTTTATGTCTCTACTTCATTTCTGTTGCTTTTTTAGCCATAAACACATAAATATACATAAAACAAATCCTAATTCTATTTTTACATTATTGGTTTGAATTCCACAGTAGGTGTCAAATGACCTACGTATCTGGTCGGACAAACCGCAATTCAACTCGACCCTACGAAAGACGACCTACATTTCGGTCTTAGACTCGAAGTATGAAATGAAATGAAAGACTCTTTTTGATAATTTTTGTACTGGAAACGTGATTGTAGGGAAGGGAAATATTCTAGAACTATTATATTAAACAAGCCTAGAGAGCAATAAATGTACCTTGCAAGTGTGTTTGCCTACAAAGCTCGAGAACGCTTTGTGAAGGATCCACGATGCAAGCGACTTAAGAGTAAGACTACAGAAAAATGAGTATGAAGTGTTAAATTCTCTTAAGAGATGGTCTACCACTTCTATGAAAAATTGATATAAAAGCTCTAGGGAGCGAGGTTGATCCTTGAAAATGTAGCCCGAAGACTTTATTTATAGAGGACTGGGGCACCATAAATGATAAAGATGACAATCTCAACCTGTGATCAGGAGATAAAATCAACTAACCTGATGATTTTTAATATTTTTTTCTCAAATTTTGAGATATTATCTACCCCTAATTCAATGATTGTCTCTAAATTAACCAGCTTGGATGTACCGGATTCTGAAATTATCCTTATAAATAAAATATTAATCACTTTTGTTAAGGATAAATCACAAGATAATCTTAAATCTTATGAATAAATCACACTCTTTTAACATATGGACTGGACTTACCTAAATGGACTGTACTAAGCCTAATTACTAGATTGGACTAGACAACTGGGCTGGATTGCTGAAGTGGACTAATTAATGGACTGATTTGATATATTATTAGGCTTACACCCATAATAATAAACCTTAATTAACAACAAAGCCCAATAATTATTTAATTAATAAATTCACCTAAAAATGTTGTTAGAACTGGCACATATGAGAGTCATGAGGTAGAGGCTGGTGGAGACAGTCGCCAGAGGAAATGGATATTCTTTTAAAATCTTTAATAACTTCCAACAATGTTGTAGTTATTTAACTTCTATTTTGGAAATCGTAAGGAGCCTGTGTCTCCATGAACCCGGGGCTTTCCTTGAATGTAGATTAATTATTTAGGGATAAAAATTCATTAAGTGGGACTCTTGGTAGCCTGATGATGCCAAGGAAAGTGGGTTCGTATCTACGTGGGGGTGCCACAAAGGCTGCAGTCCGAGTCAGCTTCCAGATGTACAAAGTGAGAGACAGTGAGGGTGGAGTAAGGGCCGAAAGCAAGGCTTCTCAGACAAGCCTTGAAGAGTGGCAGTGCTGTGGAGACAAGGCTGAGATGAGTAGGGCCGACAGTTAATAGTCCAAGTCAAGGTCCGAGTCAGGGTCCAATGCTATGTCCAAGATTATGTCCACTTGTGTTTCTCTCTCTAGAATCCAAGAGCTCTTGAGTTCTAGAGTGAGAAAGTGATTTTGAGAGAATGAGCAAAAAGTCCTTGAATAAGTCACAAAGTCCACTATTTATAGGCAAAGGAATACCTATGTCATCAAATGCCACATGTCGTCCCCTAGGAGTGACATGTCACCAGGGGGTCCAAAAACACCGGTTCTCTATTGAACAGCCAGTTCCCAAATTTGCACTGCCTTGCCCGGCACAACGTTGCTCTACCTGTGTGAAAAGACTGACCACACAGCATCGGCATGATCAGAGTAAGCCCATTGCCCCAGCCACCTATCCATGCCCTTACTGAATCCCACAAAGGTGCGTCAAGAAACGCATAGAGAACCTGACAGCAGTGAGGGGAGGCCCCTGTGACCAACTTCCAGGCAGATTAGGCGCGATGCCCTCCAAAGACCTACTCCCGTCTCGAAGTGACCCGGGGGTCATCGTCTTGGGGGCGACAATGATCATCGGTAACGTGAGTGGAGATGGTCACAGCTTAGTGCCTAGTGTCATGCAAGTCACCTCAGGCAGTGATAGCTTTATGGTAACAAGCCTAGCCTGCTGCAAAAGGTTCTCATGTCGGAGCACTACGAAAGGAGCCCCTCAAAATGCTGCACACTACGAAGAGTGGGTCGAAGCATGTTCCACGTCCATGGCGAGGGCACATGGTGTGGTGAATGAGTGTGGTGCCCGGAGGCATGTAACATGATTGTGGTGCATGGGCATGATGCCAACGGCATGAGATATTGATTGTGGCGCATGGGCACGGTGCCTACAGCACGAGACATTGATTGTGGTGCATGGGCACGGCGACGACTGTCGCGAGACTATACCTGGTGTTGGGGGCACATGTCATGAAAATGGCATATGGGCATGGCGACAATCTTCGCTAGACAATACCTGGTACCGGGGCAAATGTCATGGAAATGGCCCACAGGCACGGTGGCAACTGTCACGGAGATGGCCCACGGGCACACGTCGAATGTACCTGAGACGGGGCGTTTGCCAAGTGTGTATGATGCATGATAATGATGAATGTGATCTTCGATATTAACAAAGTTGGGAGTGATGGTACGTGTCCATCAGCGACATGTCACTTGGGGGTAGCACGCAACTTTGGACAACGAGCATCGCGGAGGCGATGCGTGGCCGCCGGAGACGGGTGACAGACATCGTAAGGTTAGTGTGTGAGCATTGGTCTGTATCGCGAAGACGCAAAATCCCGTGAAGGCAGGTGCGGGTGAAAGGGGAGGTCAAAGGCCAAAGTTTTGGGGGAAGGCCAAGGCCAACCCCCTTGGGGAGGCTGAGGCTGACCCTAGGGGGTGGCCAAGGCCGAGGCCATCCCTCAGAGGGGAGGCTAAGGCCACTCCCCCCCCCTTTGGTATTCTTGGGGCACGCCGATCATTGATGTTTTGGTGGTCAACGATGAGTTGGTTAGTCGAGGTGCGATGGGCCCGTTATTGTGAGTCCCACCAACGTAATAAACGAGACACTAAAATTGCGTACAAAGAGTACATAGAGGACAATGCACAAAAAAGTGCATTTGGGGAAGGCTTAGGACCAACCCTGTGGGGAAGGCCAAGGCCAACCCCTCAAGGAGGCCGAGGCCGACCCCATGGGGAAGGCCAAGACCGACCCCATGGGGTTGGCCAATGCTGCAGCCCTTGAACCTCTTGTCCCTGGGTACGCCGCTGGCCGATGTTTTGGGTAAAGAAAAGGGTTTAGGTATCCGGGGTACGACGAGCGCATTGCCATGAGACGTGCCAACGTAATGAACAAGGTGCCAAAGTCACAAACGAAGCGCACGTAGCGAATAACGGGTGAAAATGGACATCGCCTGGGGAGTGGGTGACTTGGGGAAGGCCTATGGCTAACCCGTGAGGGAAGGCCAAGGCCAACCCCTTGAGGGAGTCCTAGACCATCCCCATGGGCAAGGGAGAGGCCACGGCCTTTACCCCTTGACCCCTTGTCCTCGATTACGCCGTCAGCGATATTTTTGGGTGAAACGGTGTTCGGAGGTCGTGGCGTGACGAACATGCTACCGCGAGTCATGCTGACGTGAAATAATTGGCCCTAAGTCGCACGCGAGGCGTGCAGAGTGAAAAATGCACGTGACTTGGGTGTGCACACTTTGATCGATTCGATGCGTTAAAAATTGATTGTTGAATATGTCAACGTGTTCGCGTGCAATGGCGCCCCTAGTGGGTCCTTGAGTGCTACCAGAATGAGTTGGGAACATAAGCCCCCTGCGTGTGGTGTTTGGAGGGGCAATCTGAGCTGGTGTCGCACGCATAAACGTCGCGGTCCAAAAATAACGCTTCGCGCTAAAATTTTGTTAACGGAAAACGATAGTAGCAAAAATTTTGAAGAGCAGAATTTTTTTTGAATTTTGGTTTTTTTTTTTTTGAGAATAAGGTAGCTCAAAAAAGAGGTTAACGTTGATAATGAGAAAGAAAAACGGAACGATGAGAAAAAGTGCGACATGTGCTTCCATTAGCATAGCGTAAAAAGAGAGGTAGCGCGAAAATGAAAATTTGACTGGAAAATGGGTTTGCGAAATTTTTTAGTAGCGGCAAAATTAATGATGTAGAGGTCGTAATGTTGTTCCCGACGACAATAGCACAAAAAAGATAAAGTTAGTGCGAAACGGGGAACGCGTTTGAAAAAAGAGTTGTCAGGAATATATTTTTTTTTGGGGGGGGGGGGGGGGAGTTTGAAATTTGAATGAAAAGGTGGTAGTTGGAAAGTCATGCATTTTCAAGACTTGGGAGGGAAAGAGAAAGCCTTAGAAAAAAAGAGAGAAGTGAAAGGAGAAAGAAGAGAAAGAAAATGAGTGAAAGAAGAAGAAGAAAGAGCTTGAAGACCCATCCATGGGGAGGATAAGAACCACACAATAAGCACAAAGGCTTGGCAAAGGTAACATGGTGGTGCAAGGGGGAAGGGGGCAAGAAGGAAGTGGTGCCATGCCAAGGCCGGCCAAGACCGTGGTCAAGGCTGACCTAGGCCATGAGGCCGAGGCCAACCAAGGCCCTCTTTTCAAGGCGGCAAGGGGTAGTTCAGGTGGAGAGGGGAGGGGGGAAGGAGGAGGAGAGGAAAGGGGAGAAGAAATAAGGGGGAAGGAAGGGAGAGGGAAGAGGAAAGAAGAAAGGAGGAAGAAAGAAGTGAAGATAGGGGGAAAGGAAGAGAAAAATGAGGGCGACGGTGCAAGGCGGAGGCCAAGGTTGCCCGTTCGAGCGCGGGCACAGTTGGCTGGGGTCAGGGCGGGTGCAATGTCGTTGCGTTGAGTAGAAGGGATGACGGTGGTGGAGCACAAAAGAAGACAAGGAAGAAGCAGAGTGCGAGATCACGCGGTGGAGCGATTGGACGATCACAGTCAGGTGAGGTGATGCGTTTGGGGATGCCGAGGATGCGCCAGTGCCAGCCAGCACGTCGGGGTTGCTTTTGAGTTTTGTTGATGGTGGAGTTAAGAGTTTTTATCCACACCGAGTCGGAGCAATGTGTTGTTGATGGTGAAGGGAACAGTGCCCGGCTGCCGAGCTATGGAGAGAGTTGGGTCAGCTAGTGGCTGCTGATGCGTTTCTAGGGCCATAGAGTGCTTCGTCGATGGGTGACAATCCTATGGTGCCATTATCGTATGTTCATGCGCCGAGTGGGGAGGTTGCTCCAGTGATGTCACCGAGGTATGTGCCAAGCTTGTTGGCAGAGCGACAAGATTTACCTTGGTCGCCTATTATGTTCAAGGGCCACAACGCGATGCCAGTGGGGTGGAATTTTTGGTGTACGTATATGCTGTAGGGTTCAGTTTGGAAGGAGTGGTTAGAGGAACTGGGGCTTGTGGCGGTTGTGGAGGTGACTTATAAGGGGGTTGATCTGGTGAGAGATATTAGTGGTTGACATTGTTGCCTTCTAGATGGAGTTCCCAGATGCATACTTTCATCATTGAGTTTGATGAGATTGGGCCAACATTTCTGGATGTGATGAAGCTGATCGGGTTGCCAATGCATGGGACGGAGGATGCCTGTGCACTGAAGTTGATAGCACAGGAGCGGTTGGTCGTCAAGGCACTGCAGGGGTTTCTTGCCGAGATGAAGAGCCACTAGAAGGGCACATATAGCGGGTGGATCAAACACTTCTACAGTACGGCGACTCGCGACCCCGGCAGAAGTTGGTGTCGGAGGTCAATTTCCACATGGTCCTTGCTATATGGATGAGAGATATGAGCTAGCGGGCTTCCTTGTCATGTTCTTGTCGAGGTACGCCTTTCTATTGTCTTCATTTCTACATTGCTTGCATGTTGTATCTCTATTGCTCTTGTATGTGTAGTATGTCGAATCCTATACTTAGAAATTTTTTGTGCTTCAAGAAGTTAGTGTAGTCATACTGCCATGCATTGCCCCTTGTGTTTTGGATAGGGTGGGACGGTCGTGATAGGTGTTGTATTTTCTAAGCTTGTAGGTTTGTATTTGAAGGGACGCCGGAGGATAGCGTTGCCCTGAAGGTGTCCCGGCTAGCAGTCTAGATGGCGAGGGGTGGTCGCGTCGGGCTGGCTCCGATATTTTTAGGTACATTATACTCACATCTGGACCAATTTTCCAACGACGTGGAGAGGTTATAAGGGCGATATCAGGTGTCGACCTACATGGACTAGATGTTCTTGCAGAGCATTTATTTGAGATTTATATAGAGTATCGTCCTTCGGGGTATCCCTTGGCACATTCATCACCGCAGAAGGGCATAGTGACGCGCCCGGGTAGGAGTCGAGAGGTAGCGAGCTGGTATGCTGGTGGCCATGTCTATGCTTGGGCAGGTGGGAAGAGGCCAGGGTGTGAGTTGGGAGACGTATTTGACGTGCAAGATGAGTGCACGTCCGTATGTTGACATGCACTCTTCGTATGGTACCCCTCCGTGGATACATATGCGGACATCAGCATGAGGCTTAAAAGGAGGGCTACGCTGACAGATATGGAGGTGTCTCTACTAGTGGCCTACTTTCCGGGGTGGCTCCCTGTGATGACTGATGACAGTGGTATGTCGATGATGACTAGGTGTTATGTGGCAAAATATAGTACTGACCTTCTATCCTTGGCCTTTGGTTATGACTTAGAGCCCCCATGTGGCTATATTAGTCCTTGGGATGTTCGGACGGCCTTTGGATATACTATTCTGGAGGAGGCACGGGCGTGGCCATCGCCGACAAAAGATTGGAGGAGGCTCAGGACTTTGTCAACCGATGTAGTGGCAGTCGAGTATGCCCGATGGTGGGAACGAGTGCGAATAACATGGTCAGAGTGGTTATCATAGGCGATGCCCGACAGGCAGGAGTTTGATGTCTTTTCTAGTGACAGAGGGTTAGGGTTGATATCGGTGCAGGTCGGGAGGCAGTCTGGCATGTCGGTATTGCTTTCCGGTGTCTCGAACGTGGGTGCAGAGAGAGGTGTAGGGGATGATGCCAGGCCAAGGGGGTTAGTGTTGTCAAAGGGCCGGGCTTGGGCCGGCCCAGCCCAAGCCCATCGGGCCTGCTGTGGGGCCGGGCCGGGGCCGGGCCAGTGGGGCTGCCAACCGGGCCGGGCCGGGCCGGGCCTGCCGAAGGCAAACCTAGGCCCAGTCCAGGCCCTGGCCCTAGGCCCAATAGCTAGGGCCGGGCTTGGGCCGGGCCCGGGCCATTTTTTTTTTTTTTTCTTCTTGTTATTCAATTTTAAATTTCATCTCTAGGCAATATTCACAATTTAACGAACCTAATCTTTATCCTTTTATTTCATTATAAGTAATATACATATATATGTATGTATGTATGTATATACATATTTATTTGTTAGCCATTATATTTTTTATTATATGTTAAACATTTTCATACTCTTCTTGGTGAGCTTTATTAATAAAATCTTAACACATAACAATTTATATAGAAAAATAATAAATGTATTCATAGGCCCTCCTCCTTTTATCCGGGCTTGGGACCGGCTGCTTGTAAACAAACAGGCGAAGTTACCTATTTTTTTATATATACGAAAAAATATATATCTTGCTTGTAAAAATTTATTTTATATATATGGAAAAAAAGTATATTTTGTGAAAAAATTTATTCTTAAAATTCTAACAATCAAAATAATAATGCATGTCTATCCAAAATATCAGCAATCAAAGATCAAGAAATCTGCAACGTCAACCAAAAGGATCAAAAGAGGAAAATAAAAACAAATTACCTAATCATCCAGAAGTACTTCAATATCCGAGTCACTGCTCTTCCTATCATCAATCGGTTTATCTTGCTCGCGGTATTTCGCATCAAGATAATCCTTCCAACATACACATAGCTCGAGCGACTCGGGGTTAAGACGACTCCTCCTGTCATCCAAAACCCTCCCGCTGGCTGAAAATGCCGACTCTGAAGCAACCGTGGAGGCTTGCACTGGCAGTACATCCCGTGCAATTTGGGATAAAGTTTTATACATGTTTTGATTTTGTTTCCAAAAATTTAACAAATTAAAATTAACCTGTTCTTGCCTTGATAAATCAGAATAATGATCAGTATTTGCATATACACCAATCTCATTAAAAGAGGAAAAAGTATACGAACCTGCCGAATTAGAAGTACCTTCACCTGGTAGTTGTCTTGCTACTAGATGTTCAAAGCCCTGAAGGTATGGCGCATAATACCTCTCAACAGTGGATGATGATGTAGCTCGCCCGCGCACGTCAGCAGAATTACGATAGACGTTGAACAAGTCCTCAAACCTCTTGCTCACTTTTGCTGTGAATGCGGTTGTCTCCTCTGCTGTGTAGCACATTAATTTCGATATCTCTTGTATCGAGGCGTTCACGCCATGCAACTTTAACCTAGGATCTAAACAAGTAGCCACAGTAAAAATAACAGGCAGTTTACTCCAATATTTATTAAATTTTTGATCCATCACTTTTACTATTTCCTTAAAGGGTCCTATATATCTCCATTTTGTTAACATTGTAGCCATCTTGAGAATTTCTATTACAGCGAGAGGAGAGGTGGGATAGTACGTACCAGACAATAAATTGGTAGACGTGTAGAATACCTCCAAAAATTCAGCTAGGTATGTGGCCATCTGCCATTCCTCTTGAGTTGGCAAGCCGGCTGGGAACTGGGTTAGTAGAAAATGCGTATAGACTTCTCGGTATGCCAGAATGTGTAAAAGCATGTGGTATGTAGAGTTCCACCTGTGGACCACATCTGTAACTGCTCTCCTGCGAGGCATATTATATTGAACACACAACGTTTTAAATTGTTGTGTTCTCGGACTCGAGCTATTAACATACGCTGTCATACCCCTCATTTTGACAAGAATATCTCCTGCAGCAGCTAAACCATCTTGAACAATTAAATTAATAATGTGACAAACACAGCGAACATGAAATAATTCACCATTAAGTACAGGTTGAAGCGTCTCCTTTAAAGCTGCAACAGCAACTTTATTATTAGAAGCATTATCAAAACTAACACTCATAATCTTATCCTTAATTTTAAATGTGGTGCATGCTTTTAATATAAGAATAGCAATGTTCATTCCATCATGCGGATAAGGGAAGTGCTCGAAAGCGATGATTCTCTTGTGCATAACCCAATCTACATCAATCCAATGAGCGGTCACACAAGAATAACTAACAAAAGTATAAGGAGATTGCCAAATATCAGAAGTAAGACTAACTTTACCTTCAAATTTATCGAAATAATCGATAAGGCGTGCTTTAGCAGCATTGTACTGTCGGAGTGCATCGGATCTAGTTGTGTTTCTATGAACCTTTTTGTACAAAGGTTGAACGTATGTGTTCATATATCTAGAGTGCTTAGGATTATCGGCAAAAGAAAAGGCTTGTTCATCATGAATAACAAATTCAGCGAGACCGTCTCTTTGCTCTCGCTGATTATAAACAAATAACTTACCGTCAAAAGATAACTGCGTTTGGGTAGGTTCGACGTGGCCTTGTCGAGGTGCACACAGAGGGTAATGCCTGTTAAGATGTCCATTACCACTACCAGACGAAAATAATTTAGCGCAGTACTTACATCGAGCTTTTCGGATGCCGTCCACCATAACTACATCGAAATGATTCCAACACTCGGCTTTCTTTTTTTTCCCCTTTTGGACTTCTGGCTCATTACCGGAGGCATTGCTCGGCCCTTCTTCATCATGACCAGGCATAGGGTTGAGATTATGCCACGGAGTAGTAGCTTCGCCAACCGAGCTGCGTCCTTGACTATAATGCGGGGGGTCTTCATCAGGCGTGTATTCAAAATCTGGAATGTTTTGATTGAACTCCCAATTGGCTTGGGTATCTATCATACAGCCTGTACTCATTCGTCCAGGAACGAATGGTTGTGTTGGTGCTTGGATTGGTGTTTGTGATGGCCGTGGCGCTGGCGCTTGTGCTGGTGGTGGTGCTTGCGATGATGATGATGTTTTTCGTGATGACGATGCACGCCTCATTTTCTTCAATAATCCAGCCATATTTCGAGCTAAACTTTGTAAGAGTAACTAAATACACAAGTATAAGAGTAGTAATAAGAAATAACAATTAAAAGAATGAACGAGTAACAAATATTAGAGAGTTAGTAATTAAAAAGAATTTAGCAAGACTAGTAATTAATAAACAAGAGTACTAATTAGTAAATACTAGTAGTAATTAGCAAGAGTAGTAATTGGAGAGGAAAATAGTAGCAAAGCTTGTAGAAATATAGAATGTTTAGGTAAGAGAGAGTAAGAAGATTGGTGTGAAAAATTAGAGAGAAATGGTGTGAATTTATAGATTTTAGAAACTTCACAAAAGACCAAAATACCCCTACAAACTATCCGTTTATAGTTGTTGGGGAGGGTAAGAGTGTAAAGGAGTTGAAAAATATAGGTTAGACTAAAATACCCCCCAAACTAGCCGTTATATTGCTGTTGGGGGGGTAAAAGTGGAATTTTGGAAAAGGGGTGGAAGAAAGGGGGGAAAAACAAAAAAATTCAAACAAGTGGGGCCGCAGACCGGGCCAGACCCGGGCCGCAAACCGGGCCAGATCCGGGCCGCAGACCGGGCCAGATCCAGGCCATACCCGGGCCGCAGACCGGGCCAGACCCGGGCCGACTTCGGGCCGGGCCGGGCCGGGCTTTTTCGGAGCAAATGAAGGCCTGGTCCAGGCCCAGGCCCCAAGCCCGCTGTGCTGGGGCCGCTACTGTTCATGGACGGGGCCGGGCCAGCCCGGGCCAGAACCGGGCCGGGTCGGGCCAGCCCGCGGGCCGCCCGGCCCGTTTGACAACTCTAAAGGGGGTGATGTAGAGGAGGGTGTTGTTGTTGGTGCATCAGCAGTAATGCGCGTGCAGAGGGTGTCGGGTGCCAGTAAGGGTACTATTTCATCATTGAGAGTAGAGATAATGGCGAGGGCATAGCAGACAGGCCCGGGTTCCTCGACAGCTGCCCAACTCAGGCCGAAGAGGCCACGAGAGGTATTGAAGGAGTCTGGCTCTGAGGTTAGTATTACTCTTTTCGTTCTTTGTACAATTGTCGATTTTCGTATTAGTTGTGTTCTAAGATCCCTTTTTTTTGCAGGGGTTCGACGAGGCTGATGGAGAGTCGGGCGACCCTGCAGAGGACACCGAGGCGGCCATTGACGAGGTCGAGGAGATAGATGCTGAGACAGCTGATGAAGGCGAAGAGATAGATGTTGTGGCAGACGATGAGGTTGAGCCTATGGATAGTGAGGCCGTCAGCGAAAGGCCGAGGCGGTGGAGCAGGCAGGAGCGTATATTATGGAGCCGGTCAGTCCTCCAAGTTCGTCGCCTGCTCTAGTGGATTCGGTCGAGGCATTGTTTGGTGGCCAGATAGGTGACTCTCATATGTTTGAGGGAGATGATTGGTGGACTAGTAAAGAGCTAGATGCTCCAACAGGAGCTCATGATGGGTTGCCAGCAACACATGCATTGGTTGCAAATTTTTTGCCACGGCAGAAAGCACCTGGTCTATCCATTATGGAGCCTCCTCTGGATACATTGTCAGGGTCACTGGTAGATGCTGGTGATATTCTTTTGGCGATACATTCTGGTGAAGTTGACGCACAGTCAGTGAGCGGGAGAGCCACAGGGGTTGGTGATGCCAGTGGCGGGTCCTCAGTTGAGCGGGTGGACGGGACTCGATGGGATGGTTTTGGATTGTCTGATGCGGTACTGCGTCGACTAGAGATGATCAGGGTGAGAAATCCGCAGACATTTGCAGGCTCCATTATTATGCGGGTCACAGTATTCGCGAAGGCGTTGTACACTGCGTCGACTGGAGATGATCAAGGCAAGACATCAGACTTAGTGGCATCACTAGAGGTGAGATGTCTACCATTACTGTCACGACCCGAACCCACGGGTAGGCCCGCGAGTTAGGCACGTGACCGGCCGCAGACCCATTCAGACAACTAATTAGGGTTCTGCCAAGCCTTATTTAAAACCTGTACACAATTCTAAAATCATACATTAAACTAACACCATAACATGAATTTCTAAAGATGCCCTTACAGCTCTTTCCTAAAAATCATCTCTACTGAAATCCTCCATAGAGACTGATAGCATTTATTTTATTAGAACCTCCTAGAATTAAGCTACAAACAATTCAAATAAATATCTGGCATTTTTACAATTTCTCAAGGGCTTAAACAAACTTCCTAATGAGCATTTCTTGCAGCTTCATTTTCATTACCCTCATAATATCGAGGTTCATCTAGGTGTTCACCTGAAAACATTTATAAAAAGGGGTGAGCTAGAGGCTCAGTAAATACACATGCCATATTCCCAAAATAAGATTGAAGGTTGTCACACATGCCATGGTTTTCTTTTTACAGTAATAAATTTTCACTGTTACCAAAATTATATATATACATATACATATACATATACATATACATATACATATACATATACATATACATATACATATACATATACATATACATATACATATATATGTACTTGCATCAAAAGATTCTCGAAATTAGTATGAGATCAACAAAGAGTTTCATTGTCACGCCCCCAAACCGGGAGGCCGCGACTTCAAAGTAAACCTCAAGATATTATATTACCATACAAATGATAACGGTAAAAACATAGCACTAAAAGCCCCCAACCATAAGGTATTACCATATCTAACAAAAGTCTATTACAACGCATTCCTAAAAATATGCCCTAACAAAAGATTTCTAATCGCAGCGGACAAATAGATATACTAAACCATTCCATCAAATTACCCCAACCGGGTAAATTTCCCAAAGGAAATAAACTAAAAAGTTTATAAAACCAAAAAGCAAAATCTCATAGCTCCAAACTGCCATGAAAATCAAGAGTCACTTCCTTCACCTGTGGCAAAGGCAAGGTAAAGACACAAAGGGGTGAGCTCAAATAGCCCAGTAGGGTAAACAATGGTAAGATGTTAAACAATAATGTTATAATCTAGTAACAATATGGGATATGAAACGGATCAATCATGTCTCACTATCAAATATCGAAGTATCAAAGATTTAGCAATTTACCCAAAACACATCTCAATAATATGTAGGGTATGCTACAAACATATGATGACTATGGTGGTCATAAGACCCAAATGTCGAACCAAACATACAAATATCAAACGCGTGCTCCGGAGCATACTAGGAGGCTTCGGCTCTCTAGTATAACAAATATGTGTCCATAGGACCCTCTCAATTTGAAAGTTGTTCAACATAGTCAATGTCAATCTTAAATTGACAATCACAAACGTACAAATTCAAAGTTGAGCATCATTAAGGCACAAATGAGAAGGGGTAAACAATGATCTCAAAGAAGGCAAAAGTGGAGCAATCAATTACAAACGAGCATAGATGAATCAAAAGTGACGAAAGTATAAGCCTTCGGATTTTCGAAGATACATTTCCACAGCAAAAATCGTATAAACCCTTACCTCAAACAATTTTTTGAACAAAAGAAAAACTTAAAGCACCATTCTAGTGCCAATGAGATTTCCAAGCCTCATATTCTTTCTCTTTCTGCCGCAAAGGAGCAAGAAATCGAGAACAAGAGGGCTAAAAAGAAAATAAGAAACTATTTATATGAAGGTAAAATTACATTGTTCATTCGAAGCAAACCATAAGTTTTGGTCGAGTAAAAGGTTTAAATTCGACTAAAAACTTCAAATTCGACTAAAAATGTATTATTCAGTCGACTAAAAGGGTTTTAATTCGATTAAAAACTTCAAATTCGACTAAAAAGTACAGTTCAGTCGACTAAAAGGGTTTTAATTCAACTAAAAAGTTTTAATTCGACTAAAATGTTTAAATTCGACTAAAAACTTTAAATTCGACTAAAAAGTACATTTCAGTCGACTAAAAGTACTGTTCATCAAACAAAATATTTTTAAAAAAAAAACTTAACTTAACTTAACTTAACACAATAAAAGAAGATTTTGGGGTATTACATTCTCTCCCCTTAAAAGAATTCCGTCTGCGGAATTTAAAACGTACCTTAAACTTCAAAGAGCTGAGGGTGCTTTTCGCGCATAGCATCCTCAAGTTCCCATGTGGCTTCTTCCACCGAATGGTTACTCCAAAGAACTTTAACCAACTTAATGGTTTTCGTGCGCAAAATTTGATCCTTGTGGTCCAAAATTTTCACTGGGTGTTCCTCGTATGATAGGTCCTCCCAAATCTCCACAAGTTCGAAATGTATGACGTGTGAAGAATCTGGCACGTATTTCCTAAAGGTTGATACATGAAACACATCATGTATTTGCAACAGACTAGGAGGTAAGGCAACTTGGTAAGCGACCGGTCCAACTCTCCGCAAGATCTCAAATGGTCCGATAAATCTAGGGCTAAGCTTGCCTTTCTTCCCAAAACGCATTACTCCCTTCCAAGGCGATACTTTGAGAAATACATGATCTCCCACTTCAAAATTTAGCTCACGTCTTCTATTATCCGCATAACTCTTTTGACGACTTTGAGCCGCTAGCAAATTATCCTTGATCAAATGAATTTTCTTCGAGGTAGCTTGTACTATCTCGGGCCCTAAGGCACCCAAAAGTTTCTCCTCTCCAACCTCGAGCCACCAAATTGGCTTTCTACATCTCCGCCCATACAAGGCCTCAAACGGTGCCATACCAAAACTAGCCTAAAAGCTATTGTTGTAAGCAAACTCCACAAGCGGCAATTGAACAGCCCAACTATTCTTAAAGTTTAACGAGCAAGCCCTAAGCATGTCTTCTAAAATCTGAATCGTTCTCTCTGACTGTCCATCACTTTGAGGATGATAAAGCCGTACTAAGGTCAAGTTGAGTACCCAAGGCTTTTTGCAAACTGTGCCAAAATTTTGACCTAAAATGTGTATCTCTATCCGAAATGATTGAAACGGGTACACCGTGGAGTCGAACAATCTCTTGAATGTAAAGTTTGGCTAACCTCTCCAAGCTATAGGTAACCTTCACCAGAATGAAATGTGCTGACTTGGTCAAACGATCAATTATTACCCAAACCGAATCATGTCCTTGTCTTGTCCTAGGTAACCCCGACACAAAGTCCATAGCAATACGTTCCCACTTCCACTGAGGGATAGTAAGAGGTTGCAAAGGTCCTACAGGTCGTTGATGTTCCGCTTTAACTTGCTGACACGTAAGGCATCAAGAGACAAAATCTGCTACCTCCCTTTTCATATCGTTCCACCAAAACACATCCCGTAAATCTCGATACATCTTAGTGCTACCTGGATGAACGGTGAAGCTAGAATTATGCACGTCTCACAAAATTTCTTCCTTTAATCCCACATCAGAAGGAACACATAATCTGTCTCCAAAATGTAATGCCCCCTCGGCATCAATCCTGAACTCTGACTGTTTACCTTCTCCAACTTGTTCTCTAATCTTAACAAATTTTGAATCCAAAATTTGAGCTTGCCTAATCCTTTCGATCAAGGTAGGTCGCGCCATTAAATTCCCCAAATAGTTTCCCGTACTGAAAACCAAAACATCCACACCCAAACTTTCAAGATCCGCAAGAATTTCCTTACATGAAGTTAAAAGGGCTGCACACGTACCTGTGTCCTTTCGGCTAAGAGCATCGGCGACCACATTGGCCTTCCCCAAATGATACAAGATCTTGCAGTCATAGTCCTTAAGTAATTCCAACCATCGACGTTTCTGCATATTCAATTCTTTCTGCTTGAATAAAAACTTAAGGCTCTTGTGATCTGTGTATATCTCACATGTTTCACCATAGAGATGGTGCCTCCAAATCTTCAAAGCAAAAAACCACTGCAGCTAATTCCAAGTCGTGTGTTGGGTAGCTCACTTCATGGGTTTTGAGTTGTCGTGAGCCATAAGCAATAACTCGCCCACGTTGCATCAATACACATCCCAAACCCTTCCGAGAAGCATCGCTATAAACCACAAATCCTCCAGTCCCCGAAGGTAGAGAAAGGACTGGAGCTGAAACAAATCTTTTCTTTAATTCTAGAAAACTGCGCTCACACTCTTCCTACCACTCAAACCTAACCTTCTTTCGAGTCAATCGAGTTAGTGGAACAGCGAGTTTTGAAAACCCCTTAATAAACCTGTGATAATAGCCAGCCAAACCAAGGAAACTACGAACTTCACTGACCGTTCTTGGTCTTTCCCAATTCCACACCGCTTCTACCTTAGATGGATCCACCGAGATCCCCATCTTTAGATACCACGTGCCCTAAAAACACAACTTTTTCAAGCCAAAACTCACATTTATCAAACTTGGCATAAAGCTTCTCTTCCCTCAAAATCTGTAACACCATACGTAAATGCTCTTCATGTTCTTCCTTGCTTCTAGAGTAGATCAATATGTCATCAATAAAGACTATGACGAATTGGTCCAAATATCGCTTGAATACCTGATTCATTAAGTCCATAAACACTGCAGGTGCGTTAGTTAACCCAAACGGCATCACAACAAACTCATAGTGTCTGTACCTCGTGCGAAAAGCAGTCTTGGATATATCATCCTTCCTAATCTTCAATTGGTGGTAACCCAATTTCAAATCAATCTTGGAAAAGTATTCCGCACCTTGTAGTTGATCAAACAAATTGTCAATCCGTGGCAAAGGATACTTGTTGCAAACTGTAATACGGTTCAACTCCCTATAGTCAATACACAATCTCAATGTTCCGTCCTTTTTCTTTACAAATAAAACAAGAGCACCCCAAGGTGAGACACTTGGGCGAATGAAGCCTTTCTCGAGCAATTCTTGAAGTTACACCTTAAGTTCTTTGAGCTCGGCCGGGGCCATACGATAAGGAACCTTAGAAATTGGCACAGCTCCTGGCATAAGATCTATCACAAACTCGATTTCACGATCTAGAGGAAGACCAGGGAGTTCCTCCGAAAACACATCTGAAAATTCATCAATGACAAGAATAGAGGATAAATTTTGAATAGATATTCGAGTATCCACAATATGAGCTAAATATCCTTGACATCCCTTTCGAAGCAAACGCCTAGCCTGGAAGGCAGATACAAGGCAAGACGAAGTACTGGGCGTAGAACCCTTAAACTTGAACTTGGATTGACGGTGAATTCGGAAATGCACTTCTTTGGCATAGCAGTCCAACGAGGCATGGTAGGAAGACAACCAGTCCATACCAAGAATAACGTCAAAATCCCGAATGTCCATAGCTATAAGGTCAGCGGGTAACACTCTACCCTCAATACGAACCAAGCAAGGCTTGTACACGGTAGATACTAATACAAATTTCACCACCGGGGTATCAATCATCAAATCAAACTCTAATAGTTGTGGGTCAGAACCCAACTTACACGCAAGAGAAGGGGTTATAAACGAATGCGTGGATCCAGGGTCAAACAATGCATGAAAAGAATGAGAATCAATCTAAACTGTACCTGCCACTACGTCGTTAGAAGTTGTGGCATCCTTGGCAGTCAAAGCATAAGCACGGCCTTGTACTCTCGGCCTCTGATCCCCCGTGGACGGTTTAGCTCCACCCTGAGCCTGAACGTTGTAAGTCTTCTCCTTCTTCGGATACGGGCATTCCATAGCATAATGCCCTACTTTCCCACAGTTGAAACATGAATTTGTCAAATGATGGCAAGGCTTATCCCCATGATTTTTGCCACAAGTAGCGCAAACTTTCGTACCCCCTTGAGTCGATTTCATACCTTCTTGTAAAGTTGCTTTCCTCTTGTTCTGACCACCACTCTTTTTCTTGTCCAAAGTTTATGCACGGCTTCTTTTGTGCCTCAATCCCTCTTGCTCTTTCAAAAATTCCCCATAGTCCGTCTGTAGAATTTCTACCTGTTCAACCACCTTGGCATAAGTCGAAAGCTTTAGAGCCAACAATCGGTTCTTGATGCCGTGCTTCAATCCCTTCTCAAATCTTCTTGCCTTACGATTTTCGGTGTCAACCAAATGTGGGGCATGCCTTGACAATGAGGTGAACTTTGCCTCATATTCTGCTACCATCATATCATTTTGTGCTAACTTCAAGAATTCTTCCTCCTTCTGATCTCTTACATTTTGAGGAAAGTACTTCTTGAAGAAAATGTTCTTGAACCGTTCCCAAGTCATGGGATGATCAGCATTGATCTTCTGGGTGTGCTTGACCATCTTCTACCAATGGTCGGCTTCATCTTCCAACATGAATACTACATACGCCACCTTTTGTTCATCACTGCTATCCCAAAGGTCGAACACCTTCTCACTTTGGTTCACCCACGCTTCAGCCTTCTCCAGATTGGGTTCCCCTTTAAAGGCAGGCACTAACTTTTTGAATTTCTCCACATCTCCAGTCTTCACACCATCATTCAGCCCATTGTTCTGATTTTGGTGTAGTGGTACCTCGTTACCTCCTGCAATTAGGTTTGCCAAATTCTGAAATCCATGTACAATGGCTTCAGCAACTACGTCATTCATTGGTGGACCATGAGGTTCGTTGGCGTTACGATTAGAATGTCTAGGAGGCATGGTACTCCTAGCACATCAAACGAAACTGTATAAGCCTATATAATGTACATAAGATAAACGCGAAATCAAAATAAATCTCCCAATGCCTTAGACCTGGGCTCATCCGAGTCTACAGAATCACAAACCTAAGCTCTGATACCAACCCTGTCACGCCCCCAAACCGGGAGGCCGCGACTTCAAAGTAAACCTCAAGATATTCTATTACCATACAAATGATAACGGTAAAAACATAGCACTAAAAGCCCCCAACCATAAGGTATTACCGTATCTAACAAAAGTCTATTACAAGGCATTCCCAAAAATATGCCCTTACAAAAGATTTCTAATTGCAGCGGACAAATAGATATACAAAACCATTCCATCAAATTACCCCAACCGGGTAAAGTTCCCAAAGGAAATAAACTAAAAATTTTATAAAACCAAAAAGCAAAATCTCATAGCTCCAAGCTGCCATGAAAATCAAGAGTCACTTCCTTCACCTGTGGCAAAGGCAAGGTAAAGAGACAAAGGGGTGAGCTCAAATAGTCCAGTAGGGTAAACAATGGTAAGATGTTAAACAATAATGTTATAATCTAGTAACAATATGGGATATGAAACGGATCAATCATGTCTCACTATCAAATATCGAAGTATCAAAGATTTAGCAATTTACCCAAAACACATCTCAATAATATGTAGGGTATGCTACAAACATATGATGATTATGGTGGTCATAAGACCCAAATGTCGAACCAAACATACAAATATCAAATGCGTGCTCCGGAGCATACTAGGAGGCTTTGGCTATCTAGTATAACAAATATGTGTCCATAGGACCCTATCAATTTGAGAGTTATTCAACATAGTCAATGTCAATCTTAAATTGACGGTCACAAACGTAAAAATTCAAAGTTGAGCATCATTAAGGCACAAATGAGAAGGGGTAAACAATGATCTCAAAGAAGGCAAAAGTGGAGCAATCAATTACAAACGAGCATAGATGAATCAAAAGTGACGAAAGTATAAGCCTTCGGATTTTCGAAGATACCTTTCCACAGCAAAAATCGTATAAACCCTTACCTCAAACAATTTTTTGAACAAAAGAAAAACTTAAAGCACCATTCTAGTGCCAATGAGATTTCCAAGCCTCATATTCTTTCTCTTTCTGCCGCAAAGGAGCAAGAAATCGAGAACAAGAGGGCTAAAAAGAAAATAAGAAACTATTTATATGAAGGTAAAATTACATTGTTCATTCGAAGTAAACCATAAGTTTTAGTCGACTAAAAGGTTTAAATTCGACTAAAAACTTCAAATTCGACTAAAAAGGTATTATTCAGTCGACTAAAAGGGTTTTAATTCGACTAAAAACTTCAAATTTGACTAAAAAGTACATTTCAGTCGACTAAAAGGGTTTTAATTCGACTAAAAACTTCAAATTCGACTAAAAAGTACATTTCAATCGACTAAAAGGGTTTTAATTCGGCTAAAAAGTTTTAATTCGACTAAAAGGTTTAAATTCTACTAAAAACTTCAAACGACTAAAAAGTACATTTCAATCGACTAAAAGGGTTTTAATTCGACTAAAAAGTTTTAATTCGACTAAAAGGTTTAAATTCGACTAAAAACTTTAAATTCGACTAAAAAGTAATGTTTATTCGACTAAAAGTACTGTTCATAAAAAAAATTATAAACTTAACTTAACTTAACACAATAAAAGAAGATTTTGGGGTATTACATTCATCCAGCACTCTCACGACTAATCATAACATGTATACTGCGGTCAGTGTATGGTCCCACTAACTACGACCCAAAATTCCTCCTTCACCCGGGATAACAAAGTGTGGACGCAAAGGCAAACCACAGTGCAACAGTACTGTGCGTCAACGTATTGTCCCGTTGACCAGGACCCGAAATCCACTTTTCCCCGTGGATATGGGGTGCAGTAACACAGTCAAACTATCATCTCATTCCACATGTACCGATCATGATTCAGTTACTCATATAACAATTCCATGGCATTTCATTTAAATTTTTATCAAACAATTTACCACGAACATAGGGAGATAAAAGTGTTTCAAAGCTTTGTTTTAACTGAAAACATGTATACAATATATAAATTTTCAAGTAGGATATAAGGAGAAATATGGCAGGGTATTTACCTTGTTCAAAATCTGCTTCTGGTACCTGCTCAAATGCTGGTCCTAGGTCTTGATTATCAAAACCTAAATAATAAATCATATGGATGTCATTCATTGTCGCTCGAACACGTTTAGGTATTAGGTTTCTTTTAGATGAGTAAAGTTTTACCCAACCGTCCCCCGACTTATGTATAGTTACCTATTTGCCCCCAATGCCTAAAGTACCTTATCCACTTATATATAACCTAAAAGAGATTTTTAAAACCACTAATGGGTATTTCGAACTAGGGCGGTCGTTCTAGAAATTTCTTGCTCGGAACCCTAAACTGCTCATTCAATTAAGCGTCAATGCTTACGCCTCAAAAATACAACAAACAACACTAGAATGCAAAATTTTCAAATACTCAAGCATCACCATCATTTTATATTACTATAGAATTCTAGGCTAAAGATAATTTCCTTTACTATGTTAAATAATTCAAAAACCTGTTCTAAATGTATAATTGTTTGAGACACTTCCATGCCTAGAAAAATCTGAGAAAATTCCTAGTCAAAGGTTTCCCAAAAAGAAGGGAAGTTTTAATTTTGCACTTTGTCTAAATATATTCAGAAGAGATCCTTAGAAATAATTTAATAACTATCGATAATGAAGCGTTACGCTAAATCCATTCGGGGGCTACATTGCTAAGACCGTTAAAAATAGCAAACGACTTTCAAAACTTCTAAAACATTAGAATATACATTATCATAGCTATATAATACTATTATAAAAGTATCATAATTTAATAACTTGGTTTACTATTTTAAAATACTCCAAAATCTCCTATTTGGATAAAATTAGTTAGCACGCTTCCTGAGTTTAGAAAAATCTAAACTTTTTCCTGTTTGTAGATCTTGTAAAAATAATATAGGTTACACTTTTGAGTTTTGACCAAATCAATTCTTAAGTATTTATAAAAAAAATTAGAAAGAAACCGTTGAAAGGGATTACCATTAGCGACACTTTTAAGTTTAATTTAAATCACAGCTTTTTCCCTCTCTCTGACACTAACTTCTTCTTCATACAAACCCATATGTCTCTTTACCCGAAACTACTTCACCTGTTTACTTTACACCCTCATATATTTTTCTGCCCACTTCTATAGACCACTCATACAAGCCTTACTTCTTCTCCCAAAGCTCCATAAATCCATTACAAGCAAGACTCCTGGACACACACCATACCAACCAGAAGACACACGTACACTCTCTCCACCTCATGCATTTCACAGCTTAAATATATGCAACCACCATTTCGACCTTCTCTCACAAACACAATCACCACACGTGCAATACACATTCACCTAGTACGCACACCTTCACACACACAGCAAATACACATTCACGCACACAGTACACACACTCACACTCATCCAAACACACAACACACGGCACCTGCAGCTACTCTTGGCAGCCTTTCCCTATCCATTTTCTCTCTCATTTGCACTCACCATCATGCACACACAGTCACACTACGACTGCCCCATGACAGCCCTTAACGCTCCGTGACACAGGCCACAACACCACGTCTGACCTGCTCTTTATCTCGACCGCAGCTACTGGGTTTGCTTCTACCTTCATGTGATCCTTGACGGTGCAATAAGTCATAACCCCGACACAATCATGGTTGTTCATGGCTCCAACCCGTACCCCCGTGACCACTATGCACTCACCCTACTTGGCACTCTCACGGCATAATGCTAAACTCATTAAAACACTCAGCGATTCCCCCCTTCGTCACAGGTTCTCACACCCAACAGTGTATATATCCGTGGTCATATATATACAATACACTAACAAAATTTAACTGAATTAAGAAATCGAAGAGAGAAAAAGCCAAGAGAAAGCTTACCGAATTGCTATTGATCGCCGGAAAATTTTCCAGAGGATCCGTATTTCGTGCTCTCATCTACCTCCTGATATCTCCCACAGGTTGAGTCTGACGGTTAAGGGTGGCTGCCCCTTACTACATATTATATACATATATATATATATATGGGGGGTGAAAACCCTAGTTAAAATTGCAAAGAAAACTTTCAAGCCGCTTTTGTCACTAAAACTTCTAACCCCATTTATTATATCAAAAAATAGTCCAAAATAAATTCGAAGAACCATATGTTAGCAAATTTATTAAAGGCTGTTACACTGACCTGCTTCACTATTTTGTAACTAAAAGTTGCTAATACAATATCGATGCTAACTATATGTATAAAATTGTCGCTAAATGTTTATGAAAAAATACCAATTAACAATAATCCTTGCCAAAGACATTATCAATATCAATAATATTTGTTATCGCTAAATTTTTCTTATGATTCTAAAATTGTCGCCAAAAATCATAATTATATTACTCCCCAAATTCGTCGCTAAAAGTTCAATAAAAAATCGCTCAAGCCAATCGACGCTAAATATCGCGTATAATTATTGTCGCTAAAAAATAAATTAATCGACTTAAGTGGCCAATCTTTTAGATCACGCTATTCATCACAAAAGGAACTCAAATAATTACTTATATACTTTTCGCTATAAGTCGCTATAATAAAGGTACCAATGCTAAGTAAGAGTTTGTCGCTAAAAAGATGCAATTATTCTTACTTCTAAAATTTGTTAAAATTACTAAAAATTCAAACCTAAAATCGGGATATTACAATTACTATATCATAACACCCTTGCTGCAAAATACAGAGCAATTACAGCATCAAGATCATCAATGGACATCACTAAGAAGGTCCTTACAAAATTCTTTTATAAAAATACATAACTTACTGAAGCAGAAATCTGTTAAGACTTAATGTAACTAAATATTTACAACAGAGTTCACGATTGTCGTGGTAACACATCCCTCACCAAGCGTCTGAATACACCTTTTTTTTTTACCTTTTCTAGAAGTCTCACCTCAACTAACCTAGTACCTGAAACAACATAAAATGAATGAGAACAGTAATGATAATACAACAAGCACAACGCACAATATGTTACTGAATATCGAAGAATCAATTATGAGTTCTGAATGATTATAATAAGTTCAAAAGACCAATTTACATGGTCGCAACGTCTGTGATTAGTTTGAGACATCACCTTTGTTCAGACTGAGCAGCTTCAAGCCCAATAGAATGTCATCGTTTCCACTAATACAAGGACATGATAGACTCACTAACTATGTATATATAATGCAACAGAAATCAATAATGCAAAGATAATCATGAGAAACATAAAAAAAATCAACAAGATTGCTTAAAATCAATTGTAATGCAGATTCGACCTCACTCGACCAGACACAATAGACTTTGGCGTTGTTCTCATGTCGCCAGTGATTCAACTTTCACTAGCCATGCTAATATTGATGCCTCATTTCTACAGGGTATTCATCTCAATCTCACATGAGTTGAAAGGAGATAGTATTCATCAAAGGGACGGACTTAATGAGAATTTTGATCATAAGTCCTCAACAACTCATCAATGTTTTATCATCGGAGGGGACTAAGGGAATTGTTCTACCCCAAGTCCTCAACAACATAACTCAAGCAAAGGAATATCAAATCACAATAAAATTTCAACATAAACATCATTAATGTGGCGTGCGAATCGAAGCAATGAATAGCATATCAGAACCGCAGTATCCTTACATGATTGGCTCCTGGCCGAAGAAATCCTCACTCTCGATTGCAATGCAAGAAATTACCTATTCAAACAACATGTTGCTTGTTAGACAGTCTTCAAGTACTTGCATATAGTTTATTCTACCCTTTCCGCTTAGTAGCTCACTACCGCTTGCTACAGCTGATCCTTAAAATTCAATAATCGAATTTCCCCTAGCCCCTAAAAGTGCACCAATGACACCATTTCCTTAAGTCTAAGAGCACACTAGCACTGCTTCTCATTTCTACTATTCTCGACCTTCAATTATTTGTGTCTACTAAATTTGTCATAGGGTTAAAAGATTACCAAAACACCCCCAGGTATAGGTATATTTATGAAAACACCCTCTGGTAGCCATCGCACCAACAAAAGTTCAAAACATCTTGTTAAGCAACCTAAATTTATTCTTGGATTGAAAAGTCCTTCGAAAAAATTGTCACTTAAATATCCCTATCCGATATTTAATTGAGCTCTTAAAAACCAACCCTGTTAAAAATAATAATTGGCACTGAATGCCAAGAAACTTTAGAGTACCATCATAATCAAACACACTCGAACACACACTACCATGCTACTGCTGACCAACGCAACTGTAATTTCATCTGCAGAAAACTACTATCACACACACCAACACACTGTTGTATTGCACACACTACAAGAAATTTTCCATTTAGCGACGAACACGGTTCGTCGAGGAAGGTCGCCTATTCTTCAAGAAATACATACAGTGACGAAAAAAATTTGTCACGAAGTTCGTCAAAGACTCGCTGTCAAGAAATATATTTTTTGACAAATATATGTGTTCGTCAATAAAAATCCTATTTATTGATGATTTTTTACTTTGTCAAGGAATGTTTGATATTTAACGATGAACTATTTTGTCGAAATAGTTCGCTCGAATTTGTCGCTGAATGATCAAGTTCATCAAGAATGAGTTACTTTATCGACGAACTTGGGTTCGTCAACAAATCATTCATTGTCACTATTTTTTCCTCGACATCTTAGCTTCGTTGATAATGGTGACATTTGTTGATGAACTCAAGTTCGTCACAAAAACCTTGATCATCACAATTCTTCCTTGACATATTGGCCTCGTCGATAATGGTGGCATTTGTTGACGAACTTATGTTCATCAACAAAACCTTGCTCGTCACAATTTTTTCTTGACATCTCGACTTCATCATTGAAAACTACATTCAACGACAAAAAGGTTTGTCATTACTTGTTGCCCCTTTAACGATGAATCTTTTGTTCTTTGATGAGCTTTGAACTCTAACAAAAAATAATAGAAAGATTTCATTTTGCGACAAATAATAGAAAGATTAGCCACAAATAATAAAAAAAAGTCTTCATTTAATATATAAAACTAATGCTATCCATTCCAAATATTTAGTTGGTTACAAAGTGAGAACATAACTACATAGCAGAAAAGCTTAGCATTATACAAATACACTACACATGTTGATGTAAATGCAACCATCCTAGAGGTCGGTTGCTTCAAATCGTGTTCGGAGATGATCTGTATATCGCATCAGAGAACACTGCAACTAGAAGAAAAATGGTTGCAATCCGGCATTAAAGATAAAGAGAGGAATAAAAGTATGTGTGTTAAGATGCTGCTCAAATAGAAATGTAAAAAGACTACGTGCATCTAAAAATTAGCTTCAGGTGGGCATCGAAATTGAGAATCAGGGGGAGAAAAGCTTAGCAAGAATGAAAGCAAAATCTCAGCACCAAAAAACATGCCAAACGCAGTGCTGAGAGCAGTATAACAACTAGCTACATGGTCAAACAACTAAGTGCATGGTCATAAAGTGTGATATTTGCGATCTTCAAGCATGGGCAATCTGTCCTGGGCAACTATAGCCTAAAAGGATATACTAACACAAAGTATTAGACTATGATACATCCTTTTTAACATACAGAACTTCTAAAGACTGGCATGCATGTAAATTATAGTTCAGACAATTGCTCACATTTTGTCAGGCATACCAAACAGCCATGCAAACAACAAAGCTAACAATTCAATTCAAGTCGACTGAAAATGCATTTTGTCATGCATACCAAACAGCCATGCAAACAACAAAGCTAACAATCCAATTCAAACTGACTGAAATGCATACCAGTCATGCATGTTCACAAATGTGTCTTTCTATGAAGTGGATAGTTTTAATTACCTAGATATGATGTTCTCCAAAAATCCAGCCTTCAATTGAGAAACCTTAAGCTTTCTAGTCCCCATAAGGATGATAAAATGGCTAACATGAGAATAACTACAAGAAATCAATTATTACTCACACTTTCTTCCTTCTTCATATTAATTGTAGCATTTGGTCTTCTGTGTTTCTTCATAGTTTCATAGTCCATCTCCTTCTACCTTCATTTACATAATAAGAGGCAGATAGCTTGACTTTTTTCACCTAAATTACTGAAAACGCTACAAGAGCTAATCTCCCTAATTGGATGGATACTGAAGCTTTCACCCTAAAATGACCGGGTGTAGGCCATAGATAAAGCCCCCATAACCCATCTCCAAACTTTAATTTTTCTCCAACCTATCTAATGCTACACTTTGACCCATTTTTCTCACCTCTATTATTATCTCTAGTAGCTTTTCTCAGCTTTTGCATAATCTTTTCATATTAACGTGATATCCATGAAGAAGATAGTACTAATGACTCAACAAACAACTACAAATAATCAAATCCATCCAAAATTAAAGGGCTACAAATAATCAAAACCCTACACTACAATAAAATTGGCCTTTGGCAGCAGCCAAGAACCCCTGCAATTGCCCACTTGACCGCTGCTAATGATAAGGGGTACAGAGCGCTTCTGTAGGTTTCGCTGCGATAGATATATGGCAGCGGTCAATGGAGTTTAAAGTAGCGGTACTCCCGCTTGTACATCCGTTCGTTTATTGGCTATTAATGTCCTATATCACAGCTGGTCATAGCTTACAGCATCAGTTAATGAGCGCCTTCCTAGGCATATAGCGGCGGTGTAGGCCCACTACCGTAGCTCTTACTTTTTTAAAAAAAAAATAATATTAATCCATAGACAGACTTCTTATTTCATGTCAAAGAGATATATGCAAACTAATATAACCAAGATCTAAGTCATGTAGAACACCGACTGATAAATGATGTTTTGAACATCATAATAATTGCATTCACTAAATTAGTAGTTAACATGATATAAATCTCCAAACTAGAGTACAAGTTTCTCAACAAACCATTGTCCCAGAGACTGTACTAGATCCCTTGCAGATCAAATCTTGCAAATCCAATTGATAGTGACCAACCCAATATTGAAAATGCCAAAAGAACATGTACATAAAGAATGCAATACCATTAAGAACATAGAATGAAAATGTATGTAGAAAAGTAAATGACTGATGTACACACCTTGAAGCATCATGTACAACTTTCATCCAGAAACCGAAAACTGCGACCATCTCTCTATAACATCCTAAGAACGGATAAAGTCACAAATTTAGAGTTATGAAAAGACACAAATGAGAAGGATATTTGTTTTTAAAATTTCTTGGCTTAAATTTGCTTGTTCTTTATACAAAAACAAGGATCGTGGATAGTAAAGGTATTTGGTGTTTTGGCATGAATACTAGAACATGGTTTAAAGAGCAAGCCACAAACAAATCTTTGAGACCTGAAAATCAATAGTGTAATAAACTACTTTTGTCAACAAATACAAGCATGGGTGTTATACTTCCAATTCAGACACTTACAAAGCAACTCATCCATCTGAGAAGTAAACTTAACAACTGACTTAAACAAATTCACAAGCAAGCAACGACAAAATTAGTGACACAAGGGAAAGTACATGCTTTCATGCCTTCCCAGTACAACAGCCAGCTTTATTTCATTTTTCCCCAGCCACATGTTCTTGACATCAGTTGCTATCTTCTAATGTTATAGTAAGTCATGCCTGCAACTATCTTGAAAAGTACTAATCGAATAGCTTGAATCGATAAAATACTCTCACATGCAGTAAAGTACTCCTACAAGAGCATTGTGAAACCCTTTTAATGCATCATATAATGGATAGAGCTGGAAATATGTTTTAGTGACTGCGTCAACTCATAAATTGGTAAGAGAATGTAACTTAAGAAGTCACAACCGAGGCATTGAATGTAAAGTTTGCAACATATTCAATTGTCTAAAAAGGGCAATATACTTATGTATAAAAGAAGTGCAGCTAAGGGCATTATTACTTATGTATAAAAGAGCTCCAGCTTGGTAAATTTCACAAAACCTACTCAACAATCATACACCTTTGTAGGCATTTGATATGGCTTATTTCCCGTCGACTTTAAGGAAATCGTGATTTTCATAGTACGATAACCAGCCTCCACAGTAGCTTTCATGCCATCACCAATAACCCAATTTAGAGAGGCAGAAGGAAGAGGAAGAAAAAGGACAGGAAATTGGATAACCAGTCAGATATTGGTAATGAAGTATTAACCAAAAATAGTCCAATTACATCTGTACATCAACAGAAAAAGGTACCAGATGGTATGCGAGTGAAGAAAAACCTTACCGCATCCAAACTGAAATCCCTTACAATTGTCTCACCACACATGATAAAATGGCTGACATGAGAATAACTACAGCAAATCTATAATTGCTCACACTTTCGGTCCCTGGAGGCCCATAGCGAACATCCCTTATCTCAAAAAGACCAATTAACATGTTTTAGGAGTAACTTTACTTTTTAGTGGCCAGAGTCTAATAAAGTCTAAACTTGCCAGTTGCCACTAAACTGAAATCACTGACTGTAAAGAAAATGCTATTAGGTAAAAAGATGACCTCTACTTTCAAAGCTAAATATAGAGTAATGCTACCTTTATGAGTGAGGTGATTAAGAGAATGAAGCTAGCTATATGAAAGAACATAGTGTGCAAGGCAGTTATTTATCCTACTGGAAAACCACTCACGATAAAATTATGAAATAGATGTCGATATTATGTAACATCCCGGAATTTCCGGAACATTAACACTCGCTCGATCAGATACACTCAGACAATTACGACCTCAAACTCAAGCAATTTAGAACCATCAGTCCGTCAGAGCAACTAAACCGTTGAGTAAAATAATACTTTTAGCGTACAATTATACTTGAAACATCAAATCTAAACTAACAATTCTAAATAACAATAATGGCCCACGCAGGGGTTCTAAAGGCTAATACTAAAACTTAAATTCTCTTTCGCTCGGCACAAATCTAGTCCACACCCAATACGATCTATTTTTGGTTATCACCTGCGGAAAGAAAGTCAAAAGGGGAGTGAGCTTTTGAGAGCTCAGTAAGGTCGCTCAAAGATAGAAACTACGAAACAATTACAGATGCAATTCATAGATTTTCAAAAAAGAATCATAACTAGTTTCATTAGATATCAATACGATTTCCAGACACGATACAAACAATCACGAATGCAATAACATGAGCAATTGCAAAGCCACACAGGCAGTGTAGGGTAATCACTTAGCAAAGCCACAAAGGCGATGCTCATTAACACTTTCCACCGGATAGTCCATCAAGGCACTAACCCACACCAATACACCGGCTAGTCCATCAAGGTACTAGCCCACACCAATATCCTCCACTATACACCAACTCCCGCCAAACACACCAATGCAAACTCTCATGTCAATATGCAGAATGAGAACAAAGGATAATACAATTCTTAAATCGATGCACAACGAGAAATAAACACAGTGTATCGAATATGATTTCCAATAAACGCTTAAGGCTCAAGATAGGTTTTTAAGGCAAACAATGCGACTTAATCAAAATAACAGAATCCAAAAGAATAGCGATAACAATTCAAAGAAATATTCGAGAACAAATAGAGAAAATTGGGTTTCAGAAGAAATCCCTTACCTCAGTCCAAGCTATGCACTGCTCAATGGCCTCGATCCAAAATCCTTTGAATTAACCTAAGTCGGGCAATTTATTTATAAGAATGCTATCCACACTAATATATTATAAATCTAATATAACTACCCACAATATACTCATTTCTCTACCCGGAACGACGAAATTCAAAGCAATTTCCCACTCGGTCAACCTAACCCGATACTCGTCACACTCCTCGAGGCTCCGAAATATCTCAAAAATATTTTTATCATTCATTAAGCATTATTTATAACTTAATAGAGCATATGGGATAAAAATATAATTTTTGATTATTTTCGAATTAAAAATAATTTCCTTAAATACACTAAAAACCAATAAATTTCCATAATTGCTTCTAGCTGGAAATAAGGACTCATAATTTTTATACAAGCCTTAATATATGTAGAAAAATTATAGAAATAAAAATCAAGATTTAAAAGGCACTAAAACTATTTCTTTATTTTTCATTTTGCTAAACTTAATGCAATATGGAAAATGATAGCAAATCATCTTCAAAAATTATCAAACTTTTACTGAGTCTTTCTTATACTATTTAAACACTACTCTAGTTTTTCCCAGAACATTTTCAGGGTTTAAAGACTCCAAACGAATTTTCCAAATCTGAAATTAAAGAAAATACTATAAATTCATACGATCTCAGAAAATTATAAAATTTTGCCAAGAATTCTAATATCGTCTAACGTATTATACTGTAAATTTTTACATGCTAACAATAAGTGTGCGTTAGTCTATGCACGTCGGACCTAACGCTAACCCAATTATCCGTTCCGTATTTCTCTTCTTTCTTCCCTTTCTGTGCTAACTCTAATCTCACCCTAACATATACTGATACACAGCAGACCATTGCACACACTCTCCTTCACTGCGCACCCTCATCACTCCTTTAACACACGCACTTGATATATATACTTACATTACCCAAACACACATACCCACACACACACAAGCACGCACTTGATATATATACTTACATTACCCAAACACACATACCCACACACACACAAGCACACACTGGAAAACACTCTTCAACCCAAGAGCATACACCCGCATACATACACTACACACACACACACACACACATATAAACCCACACACACACAGCTACTGCCTCACGGCAGTAGCTTCTCTTCTCTCTCTTCTTCTTCCTTTGTTCCAAACCCACCTGCACAAGTATATATGCATACACAGGCACCCATTTGCAGGCATAACACACACGTACACTTCACCCACATATACATTCACTCACACACACACATCACATCACACAATCTCACGCACCCAGTACACACGCAGACACACTACACACACAAACCCGTGCACACAACACATCTGTGCACACACACACACAGCTGCTTTGGCAGCTTCACGCACCCTCTAGCACCCTCACACACACTTGTATACACACCCAAAAACACACGCACACAGCTGCCTTTGGCAGCTACACACACACATATGGGCACACAAACACACAGCATGCACTACCACACACACCCAGCTGTCTCTCCACGGCAACACAGAGTACACACACCTGCACGCATACTCAACCGTTCACAACCCCTCCTTTACGCACCCTTACACCCATACCCATCACAGCAATAAACCCACAAATCCATACACTTTCCCCCCAACTCGTGGCAGCCTCTATGGTTGCCTCTTCACAGCAGCTTTCACAAAGGTTACACACACAAACACTCACTCTCATACAATGCAATTTCCCCTTACGCAGCCCTTCTTTCTAACCCACAAACCCATAAAATCTTACACAAATTCCAACCCCCGGCAGCCCCTCTCGTCCGAATCTTGGCGGTGCCGCAAACTCCGATTTACGGCACCATGGCTACTCACGGCAATTCCCATTCTCACAGCCATTAACCCAGCCCCTCACTCCCATAATTTGTGAAATAAACAAGAGGAAAAAGACTGAGAAACTTACCAGAAAATCTATTGAATCGCCAGAAAAATCTCTTCTCCAAGCCTTCTTCACCTCTTCTCTCTATCCCCGTCTCTCTGTTTCTTTCTTCTTTTCTCTTGAGCATAGACAGCCTTCTCTTCCTCTCTCGGTATCTCTCTCTGCCGCAACAAGTCTCCAAAAAAAAAAAAACCAACGCCGGCTGATCACTGATCTACAATCTATACATAATAACCCTAATTTGGAACCTAACCAAAATGCCCCCTCAAATTTTCTTTGGCTATTCTTATTTTTACCTGAAGCCTTTTTCCTTTTATAAAAAGGTCCACAATAATATTCATGATATGATTTTCATGCTAGAAAACTTTTTAATAGGTTTGCCACATGACCCCGCTTGACTATTTGATCGTAAAAAGTTACTAAATAAAAGTATCGATGCCAACTTAAAAACTCTCGTCGCTAAAAGTCACTAAATAAAAATATCAACGCTAACTGAAAGAATATTCGTCGCTAAAGGTCGCTACTTAAAAATATCGACGCTAAAAATTATTCGCTGTTAAAATTTTTTTTTAAATAAATCTGAAAAGTATCGGGGTGTTACATATTAAGCTAGTGAATGCTCTGTCCACAGGAAAATCTTTGGCTTATCTTCCCTCTTCAACTTAGGAACTTTACTTACATGGAATTGTAAGGAAATTGTGATTGGCTGGGGAGTAAACAGCACCAATCGAGAGATAAAGTAGGGCATCTATGGAAGGCACAAAAGACATGTCACAAGCACTAATACAATTCGGTAGCAATTGAAAACGTGTTGCTGTAGAGCAGCAAAGGCATGAAATTTCAAAGAACCACAAGTTTTGCACGCAGCATCATATAAAAATAAAAAAAATGTGGCATGACAGAATCTTGTCCCCGAGTCTAAACAAATTATATAATTAACCATCAATTGAATCAAATCTATTCTAGAACTATTAAATTGAACAATCAAATTGAACTATTGAAACATCAATTGAAAAAGCAGAGCATTAATTTGAAGAATAAAACTTGCCTATGTTGACTGCAGATTTGTGGGGGTTGGATAGAATCAAGATATCGTTGCCGACTCGTCGCCGGTGAGAGAGATGTTGGCCGGTGGAGCCTTTGCTAGTCACCCGCCGCCGTCGCCATTCACTCGCCGGTCTTCTCTCGGATCTGTAACAAGAAGGAAGAACTGAAGACCTTTTTTAGGCTGGTCTTCTCTTGACCTTTCTTGATCTGAGGGGGAGAGAGAGCCCCTGTCGCCATCCAGCCGTCACCCGTCGGCCAGAGAGAGACGCGATAGTGAGACTTTGAAAGAGTTGCACAAGATCGAGTAGAGATGCCAGAGAGAGAGAGCCAGTATAAAGAAATATTTTTTTTTAAGTTCAGGGCAAGAGAATGAAAGAGAGAGAAATAGAGGGAGCGCGAAAAGCAGAGTTCAAATTATTTTTTGGTTTTTTTTTACGAATCATATTCGTCGCCAATTGTGAAAAATAAGTTCAAACACGCACCAAAAATTATTTTCTCTCCCAGCAACTGATGACAAATTAACAAATTTGTCGATAAAAAAAGATTTATTGACGAATAAATACACTCGTCAAGAAATATTGGACTATTATCGACAAACTTAGTATTCGTCAACGTTTATCTACCTTCGTTGACAAGCCTAAGTTCGTCGAGAATTTATTTGTCGCTAAGTGGCAAATTTCTTGTAGTGACACCCACACAGTGCATGTCCTTCTTTGAGTGCACACCAGCAAACTGATGTCCCCACACACACCTACACGTCCTCTATCACACACACACCAACACTCTATGCACACACGTTGCTATGCACCCGCGCGCGCACACACGCAGAGAATAATTACACACAGCTGTGCACATTACATCCCTGTCTTACATGCAATCACACATGCAAGAACATGCACTCTTCTGTGCATGCACTGCCTCACTGATTTAGACACATTATGCTCACTGCTCTTCACACACACACACACAGATATACACACGGAGCACACTCCACCACTCACAAATGCTACAATACCTCCCTTACACACACTATATATGCAATAAACGCACATACGGAGCAACACACACCCCACTGCTATGTTCAAACAACACACGACAAGTTAAACACACACACATTAATAATGAAACACACACTGAAAATTTTTCCACCCCAAAACCACCTTAAACACACCTACAAACATTAAACAAATCATCATTAGTCCCACGAATTTCACCTACAACACTTAGAACATACAACACCAAGAACATAAGCCAAAAAAGATTGGAATATGCCTTACCTTAACAAGGCCAATTCTTCTTCAAAAGTCAACCAATTTTTTTCCTAATTCTTTTGGCTTAACCCTTTCTCATTGTGCTGTCGAAACTTCTTCCCTTTAGTCAAATTCTTTATCAAACTCTCCCTCAATCTCCCCCTAAAACTCGTCTTAAATACCCCCCCTCAAGTCCACCTAAAGTTCCACCTATATTCACGTGCACATACTCCTTAGAAAAGGGAATTTTAGGTGACAATCCCCTAAAGTTCATGTCTGCCTAAGTAGCCACAGTGACATGCAAATTTCTAATTTTTATAATAAAAATAAAAAATTAATTAATTTAAATATATTTTTTTAACTCTAGGATATCACAATTTTAAGAAGTTGACAAAGATTTATAAGAACTGGGTATATGTGATACCCTGAAAATATCAAAAATTAATCTAGCAGTGAATTAGATTAATTAAGGGGTTATTTTTATTAAATAGTATTATGTGGTTGATAATTAAGTGTTAGGGAGCTAAATAAGGGGTTAGTGTGGCCTTGGGGGTTAAAATGCAATGTAAAAAGTAAGGGGGCAAAAATATAATTTTAAAAAAATTTATGGTGAACGGGATGCATATGCTATAAAGTAACGTCATTTTGATGATGAGTGGGTGTTAGGAAGTGTAATGAGGGGTTAGGGAAATTTTTGGGGTCAAGTTGTAATTTCCCAAAGTCGAGGGGGTCAAAATGCAATTTGGAAACTTGAGGGACCAAAGTGCAAAATTTGAAACCTTGCAAAATGTGTCATAACCTGATGAAAATAGGCCATTGGAAATATAACCTGAGTCATTATTGGAAATTATAAAGTATTTTGGGATAAGTTTTATGAGAAGGAAATATAAAAAGAAAATTTTGGGGTGCAAAACTGAAATAATCGAAAGTGAAGAACAGCTGAATAACATGCATAGTACTAGCCACGGGAAGGAAAGAAAAAGAAAGGGAAAAAGGAGGAAGAAGAAGGAGGGAAAGGAAAGGAAAGAAAGAAAAAAAGTTGAATTCGAACGCTAACGTGGTATGATCTTGAACCAAAATTGTGGAAATTGATTGAATTTATTGGAGTATATGTCACATAAATGTCATGTATACATTTATCTCTATATTTAGTTGAATAATCTGATTTGGGATGAAGAAATGATGTTGAAATCTTGTTGGAATCATGGACATAAGACCCTAAAACAACAAAGAAAGAGAAAACGAATTAGGGTTTTGAATTGGGTTGATTTTAATTTGCTTGGGTGTGTGTTTCAGTGTGTTTTAGTGTGTGTTCTTCAATTTGGTTCATGGGTTTTGATTCAATTGGTTTAATTGTGCGAAATTGAAGTATAAAAATGAGTTTAGGGCATGAATTAGGTATATTATAATGTGTTAAGTGATCTAAGATAAATTTGTGAGAAGTTCATGCGTGATTGTTAGATAAGTGTACCCAGGATGCTGCTGATTGAAGGGGAAGAAAATGAGTGTGTGTGCGTGAAGGTGAACTAGTATGTGTGTGTGTGTGTTGATGTGAATAGTGACTGTTTTTGTCACTAAAAGTGAAAATTAAGTAAATAGGTTCTAATTAAAAATTTTAAAAATAGTTAGGGTCACATTTAGCCAAAGTACGAAAAAAAGATCCCAGATATTTTTAGGAGACCTATATAATGGAAAATTTTCAGATTTTTTTGAGATCCTCAAAAGGGTGAACGGACGGGGGAAGTTTGGAACTTTACAATAACATTTAAAATATTAAACGAGCGCGGTTTTACGTGAAACTTATATGAGAACCCTAGTGTGTTAGGAAGTTCCATTTCCCAATATTTTGGGTCATTCCGAAGTCATTTGCTATTTTTGGTCTAATGGGTTTTTAAGCGCTTGGTCCGGAGACTAGTTCGGGATTTTCGGGTAAAAAATTTTTAAAATACTTTTTCGCTTAAGAATAACTCCAGGAGGCTAAAAATAGTGTTTTAAAGTGCTTTTGAGATTTTTCTGGTACCGAAAACCCTCAGGGGCATTTTGGTTATTTGCCACCCAGAGAGGGGTATTTTGGTAATTTTTTCGGTAAAGTTTTTCCAAGGACTTTTTAGTTTGAAAAGAGTTGTAAAACACCTGAAAGGCTATTTTGAAGGTGATTTGGGGCGTTTGGGTGATAGTGAACCCTCGGGGGCATTTCAGTAATTTGTTACGTTAGCGCTAAATTTTTGGGAACCCGTGTTATCCAGCCTCCAGAATGGTAGGAAATGAGGAATGATGTTAATACATTAAATAATGAAAGTGGTCATTGTGGAGGCGTCGATAAGACTGGATTAATGGTCCAGTTATCGGACCGAATTAACAAATTATCGTAAAACGCTATGAACTGTTAAGGGGGAAGGGGTAGAATAACGAGTGCGTATATGTTGAATGATGACTAATGAGCATGGTATGATTTGACTAGGTGATGCAGCTCATTACGATCAGAGATTGTGAGTTACTTTGGCTATAAGCCAGTCAGGTAAGGACAATGCGGTTCGATATGCTAATTCATTATTTTAATTAGCATGCCATGTTGATGACGTGTTGTTGAATTCTTGTTGTTATGATTGGACACCGGTAGTCATTGCGACTGGTATACGTGTATTTGAATTGTGCTATTGAGGACTTAGGGTAGAATAAATTTTCTTAGTCCGCCCTGATGATGGAATTTAGTGAGGATGATGGGTGTCCTAGTATGCTATGATTCAATTCGATCAGCATACCTGAAGTTGATGATGATGTTACGTACGGATTATTGTATAGTTATTGTGAGATGTCGGCAGTTATTGATAGCCGATATCTCTTCTCTTTGAGAGCACCATTGAGGACTTGTGGCAAACTTCTCCCGAGTCCGCCCTATCGTTGATGATGATGTTATAGGGATCGTTGCGTCGTTGTTGTGAAATGTCGGCACTTATTGATAACCAACATTTCTCTTATGTAAGAACGTTGTTGAGGGCTGGTGGCATACTTCTCCCGAGTCCGCCCTGTTGATGATGTTACATTGAATTCTTGATGTTAAGTTGGAGCACCGGTTGATCTTTGTTCCCAACCTATTCTGGTCGCACTCAAAGGTCCACTTGGAGTCCCATTGTGCATGACACGTCCACACAAGCAGAGTGTTCAACGCTTTGAACCGGACAAAGTGCGTGCGCCCAAGTCACTTGCATTCTTTGCTTCACACGCCTCACGCGCGACTTATTCACCAATTATTTCACGCTACCGTGACTCACAGTACCACGTTCGTTGCGTCGCGACCACCTGAGCACCTTTTCACCAAAAACATCGACCGTTGGCGCAACTGGAGCGACGGGGTCAAGGGCATAGGCCTTGGCCAACCCCATGGGGTCAGCCTTGACCTCTCCCAAGGCCATGGGGTCAGCCTCGGCCTCAATGGGGGGTCAGCCTCGGCCTCCATGGGGTGTTGGCCTTTCCCCCCGGTTGTTCACTCTTCGCGCAAAGTCCCTTTCGCGCTTTGATCGCTTCATACACTTTGTACGTGGCTTTGGCACCTTGTTCGTCATGTGGGTACGTTTCACGTCGACATGCTCGTCACAACGTAACTTTCGGATTTGTCTTTGCCCATCAAAACACCTTCCATCGTCAAGCCCAAAGTTCAACGAAAGGGGGAGTGGCCTTGGCCTCCCTTCATGGGAGTTGGCCATTGGCCTTGGCCTCCCTTCATGGGAGTTGGCCATTGGCCTTGGCCAACCCTTAGGGTCCGCCTTGGCCAACCCTTAGGGTCCGCCTCGGCCTCACCAAGGGGTCAGCCTCGACCTCCCCAGGGGTGGTGGCCTTGGCCTTCCCCCAATCTTTGGCCTATGGCCTCCCCTCCCGCGCGCACTTGTTTTCTCATGTCATTGCACCTCCGCGATGTTTACGGACTTTCATACATCTACTTCACGACGTCCATCGTGCATCAACCTCACGACGTCTGTCGTCCGTGAACCTCACGACGTCCATCTTGCATCAACCTCACGCCGTCCGTCGTCCGTGAACCTCGCGACATCCGTCGTCCATCAACCTCGCGATATTCGTCGTGCATCAACCTCGCGACGTTTGTCGTCCGTGACCGCGCACCGCTCCCGAGATGCCCGTCGCCCAAAGTTGCGCACTACCACCAAATGACCCATCACTGACGACCGCGTACCATCACTTCCAACTTTGTCATTACTACATGTTGCATTCATCATTTTGTTATGACAGGTACACTCAGCTCAAATCCCATCTTCAGGACACCCGACGCGTGCCCGTGCACCGCCTCCACGACGTTTGTCGCCGTGCCCATGCTCCATTCTTATGACATGTGCCCCGGCACCAAGTATTGCTCCACGACGTTCGTCGCCGTGCACGTGCACCATCTTCATGATATGTGCCCCAGGCACCAAGTATTGCTTCTTGACATTCGTCGCCGCGCCCGTGCACCATCTTCATGATATGTGCCCTAGGCACTAAGTATTGCTTTGCGACGTTCGTCGCCGCGCCCATGCACCATCTTCATGATATGTGCCCCAGGCACCAAGTATTGCTTCGCGACGTTCGTCGCCGCACCACTCTCATGACACGTGCCCCCGGCACCAAGTATTGCTTCACGACGTTCGTTGTCGCACCACTCTCATGACATGTGCTTCGGCACCAAGTATTGTCTCCGTGACGTTCGTCGCCGCGCCCATGCGCCACAATCACGATACAGGCCTTCGGGCATCACACTTATTCACCACACCATGCGCCCCCCCACCATAGACGTGGAACATGCTTCGACCCACTCTCCGGAGTGTGCAGCATTCCGGGGGGCTTCGTTCGTAGTGCTCTAGCACAAGGACCTTTCGCAGCGGGATAGGTGACTCCTCCAGGACACTGTCTTCGCCAGGGTGCCTGCGTAACTGGCCTACGTGTTATGGCACTGCGGGCTTGCGTCGGCACCTCTATGGACTATGACCCCCGGGTCACTCTGAGACGGGAGCAGGTCTTCGGAAGGCATCGCGCCTAGTCTGCCTGGTAGTTGGGCGTCGGGTCTTCCCCACTGCTGCCAGGCCTGTGGGACTCTGCAAGGGCTTGGATTGGAGGCTAGATCAAGGGGGTTCTCTGGCCACACCAACGCTGTGCGAGCCATTCTTTTCAGACAGACAGAGCGACGCTGTGAGGGGTAGACCGGGTGAATATGCGATTCGACAGTCCACGAAGCACCGGTAGCTATGGACCCCCTCGGTGATGTGTCACTCCTGGGGAGCACCACGTGTCACGTGATGACATCATCATCTCAACCTCTATAAATAGAGGTCTTGAGAATTCATTTAGGGGATTTGGACATTTTCAGAACACTTTCACTTTCTCACTCTAGAATCTTAGAGAGAAACATATAGGACCTTGACTTCGGACATAAGCATCAGACTGTGACTGTCGTTGTATATTCATCCTGCGCCATCGCCCTCGCAGCACTGCCACCCTCAGGCTCTGTCTGAGAAGCCCTTGGTCTTTACCCTTGCTCCACCCTTGCTGTGTCTCACATTATCACACTTGGCATCTGACTCGAACTGCATTCCTTGTAGCACCTCCACATCGACTGCGAACCCACTTTCCTTGGCATCAATCTTTTAATCTGATATTCCTTGTTGAGTTGTGTTGTTGAGGACATAAGGTGAAATAATTTTCCCTTAGTCCGTCCCGTTGACGAAGTACTGCTTTTTAGCTGTAACGTGATTGGGGACAAACACTCTTGGTAAGTCCCCTCTTGTTGATAGTGTCTCTCTTAAACTACTTGAGAATGAGATGAACACCCCATGGAATGGGCCATCAATAAGTTGAATACCAGTGAAAATGGAGTAACTGGTGACCAGTGAAAATAAAGTAACTGGTAGTCAGTGAAAAATTAAGTAACTGACAAGGAGGATGAAGCACACTAGAGTCTGTCAAGTCGAGTCTGCATTTACAATTGATTTTAATTGATGTTGTTGATTTTTACTATGTATGTTTCCTATGATAAATATTGCTTTATTGTTTTCTTTTGCATTACACTTACATAGTCACTGTCTGTCGTGTCCCTGTCCAAGTTGAAATGATGATGTTCTGTTGGGCCTTGAAGCTGCTCAGTCTGATGAAAGAAAATATCGTTTGACAATTATGCTGATGTCAAAAATTTATTGAAACTCTTGATTCATTTTTATCTTTGAGATGATTATTATTCATCCGAGTGTCTTGAATCATTTGTACATGATACTCCTCGTGTTGTCTTTACTGGGCGATTTGGCTCATTCCTTATAATATGTTGTGCAGGCTATAAGTATTATCAAGGAAAACCCTCTAGAAAAGGAAAAGAAACATGCTAGCAAAGTTGAGCAAGGTGATCAGTTATGCAAGCGAGAAATGGTGAGATAAGGATTAAGCTGGGAGATAGCTGATCAAAGTCCTACGACTACAGTTGTATATTAGGTTGTAAACATTCATGTTGTTTAGAGACTTGAAAGTCTTTCGCTGCAGTATGATGTATGTTTGTAAAAAAAAATTTGTAAGGACGCATTTTTTAGCGTCTATTAATGATGTATGAGGATGTAGTTGTTGCACTGTATTCAGCACAGGATTTTGAATGTGATTATGGTCGATGACTCAGCCCGGTGATGTCACCTGGGTCGAGGGTGTCGCAGTATACTTGAAGCTATATATTGTATTAACTCCTCTATTATTAGTTGGAACCTAAAAGATCAAACAAAAGACCGAGGTTAAACTCATGCAATGTAACATTAGTAGGTATGACGGTTGCTTGTTGCAATGGCGTGTTCTTTTATTAAACAAGTCTCATGATCTTTGCCCATGAGATATACATTATCTGATATCAACTTCTTAATTATGCAGCTTCGAGGAGGACTTTGTGTGTGTGTGTGTGTGTGTGTGTGTGTGTGTGTGTGATATATAGGCTCTTCAAAAGTCGATGTGCATCAGCGGAACAACCACTGTAAGATGATTATACAATGGATGAGTAAGAGTTCTAAGTTGGATGGAATAAAAAAACAATGTCTTATGCCATAGCTTGGCCATACATCTAGCTAGCTATTTTTGCTTTTGCTTTTGTTCTTTTAAATAGCATGTTTTGAGTGACAACGACACCATACACCATGATAATGACACCATACTTGGGTTTACCCGGATATGTGTAATATATAAATGTTTTTGTCTACGTTTATAGTTTTAAGGTTTCTCTTTTTCTATCTTCTCCCATTTCTCTCATAGTTGTCATTGCCCGTCTCTCCACTCTCTATCTCTCCCACAGATCTACCTAGAGCTGACGGTCTCTAACTCAAGATCCACCGGTGGTCATGATGACTGGCCATAACCCACACTTCAAGTCCACATAACGACATCTCCACATCCATTGTCCACCTCATGCTCAATGCGACGCAGCTTCGCCATCTAATTTTTCTACCATTCACCCATACTCATAACACCACCATCTATTTCCATTGCCACCACTGGCCGAGATAATCACCTCCATCATTTGTAAACAACCGCAAAGGCACAAGTCACTTATCACTGTTGCCAATGCCGATTAAAGCATCGGCTGTCTCTTTAAGCTTGACCAAATCTAGCTTCTCAGAGTCGATCCCACTAGAAATCATCAAATTACCTAAATCATATTTTCTTGTTCTTGAGAAGGCCTCTCTGCCTCTTGACAAAAATTTCCTTCTTTTATTCTTTTAGTTTCTATTTTGTTAAATGGTTGATTTGTTAAGTCGTTAATTTGTTCACTCAAATTTCTGAGACTTTTCCACTATTGAGAAACTTAGGAAATTCTAAGGTTCTAGATTCTCCCTAGTTTAGAGAAACTTAGGGAATTCTAAAGGTTCTAGATTCTCCTTAGTTTAGAGAAACTTGGGGAATTTGATGGCATTTTCTAGGATTTTAGAATTTTTGTGCTTGTTGACCGGAGTTAAATAAAGTGCTAACCATATGATATCTTAATTGCAATGTGCTAGCAAAAAAGAAAGAAAATAAGTAAATCTGCCAAATAAATCAAATGAGTAGAGATTATTTAAAATAGCAATCTGAAACTTTGACTTATTTACCTAGAGTTCTACCCGAACGTGCAGGTAGGATATCGGTGTAGGAAACGACTAACCAAAAAAGGGTAATTCCTAAGCAGACGCGTATTAACTATACCTGTTTGGGTATTCTATGCCCTAACTCGGCGGGATGACTCATTTGTCAGGTCTTCTCAGGATATGGGCATTCCTAGAGTTCGTAAATCACTCGAAGGCTAAGGGCCAAGTCATATTTGACAATGGAAATTCATGGTCTCTTTTAAACCATAGTTTCATTTAGGCGTTCTAAAATGAATTTAAGACTTCAATTGAATCAGCTTCTCTCATAAAATCCAATATACCTTAATTCAGTCGTCCCTGATTTCCCTAACTTTTAACTTTCTCAAGGACCTAATACCGCAGAAACAACTTACTCAAAAAAACAAAAAAAAGTATCGGTCAACAACTTATTACGACCAAATTGTGTGTTGCAGAGGATGGAATTTGTTTAAAGGTAGGAACATAAGCACATGCATGTATTGAAAGCAGAAGGACAAGGACATTTTCACAAAGTAATAACTCAACTTCCAGAGTGTTATTAGGTTTCAATTGTATGTTTCCTTCATCTTTTCTCTACCTATAGTATTTCAAACAGGTATGCACAAGGTCACAAGATTAAGAGCCAAATTTTGTTTCTACCTACTGTTCTTTTGTGCGCAATTATATTGATAAGGACAATAATACTTGTCAAAGTTAATATTGATGAGGACAATAATACTTCAGTAAGCTTATAAGCCCTGTCAAAGTTAAATTGTGCTTGTTTAGTTTAAAAAAAGATGACTTTTTGATTGTTTGATTTTAAATGCAAAGTATGCTTACAATTGGTAATTATTGCCTATAAGATTTAGCGTGCCATCATGTTATCATTATTCATCAGTTATTGAAGCCTATAATCCTTGGAACCGTTTATGCAAATTGGCAAACTTCACTGCAAATGAGTTGACGAGATTTAGGGTTCGTTTGACAAAAAAAAAAATTAGTTTTCAGTTTTTAAAGAGCAGCTTAATTTTATTTTTTTATAAAAACAAGTGGGTGTTTGATAACCCCTTTTTTTTTAGGTTTTTTTTTTTGGTGTTTGGTAACCCTTTTTATTTTGACTTTTTTTTTTTGTGGTTTGCGGTGGCGGCGGTGGGGAGTAGCGGTGGTCGACGGTGGTGGCCGACGGCCGAAGGTGGCTGCCGGCAGTCACCGGCGGTGGTGGCCGGCGGCCGGAGGTGGCTGCCGGCAGTCTCCGACGGTGGTCGCCGGCAGTCTCTGGCGGTGGTCGCCGGCGGCCGGAGGTGGCTGCCGGCAGTCTCCGGCGGTGGTCGCCTGAGGTGGCTGCCGGTGATGGGAGGGTGGTGGTGGTGGTCTAAAAAAAAAACCAAAAGTGAAAGAAAAAAAAAACCAGTTTTTGGAGTTTTTTTTTTACTCTTCAGTTTAAAAACTGATTTTTAAAATTGAAAAAAAATGGTTACCAAACGCTCCTTTTTTTTTTCAATTTTTAAAACTGAAAAAAAAGAGGCAAAAAAAGAGTGTCAAACCTACCCTTAGTCATACGTCCGACTACGCTTAAAGGTGCACCCAATTTATTTTCAACAAAGGCTTGCGCATACTCTTTTAATGTCTCTATATGCTACTAATATTATCTCTCTATCACCAAGCACACAACTCAAAACCTATTGCAACAACAATATCTATTACCACCCTGACAAATATAAAAATGCTAAAAAAAATAATTATGATTTTTCGAGCTTAGTTCAATGCCAACATGCATACCCTAGACCTATTTAAATTTAATATAGAATTATATCCCAACAAATCTTTCTACAGTTTTAAAAAGGTGAAAAAGGCATGAAATAACACCGATAGAGCCACTGTTATTGAGTTCATATCCTTATTCACTGCAAGTCCGTATATCTCTTGCATGTATATGTCTGCCATAAGATTGATGCTATCGCCAGTAGATTCTGGTGGTCGGATGATATTATTAGGAAAACTATACTTGGCAATTTAAACATAGTTGTGTAAGCCACATATTCATGGAGGTCTTGAATTTAAAGACTCACAAGCCTTTAATATGGCTTTGTCGGAAAATTTGTGCTGTCACTTGTGAATAAACGACTTTTCTTGATTGTCTTAAGTTCTCCTCTCCAAGTAATGTTTGTCTTACTCGTTCTTGGATCTCCTCGGAAAGGCAATATTTCTTGGGTTTGGGAAACTTTGCCAGGATTAATGGGTCCCAAATATAAATGACTAAAAAGCACATACGTATTTCACAATAAGAGATGATTCTATCGTAGTGACAGAGGCTACTATGTCAAACAAGGGGAGTTGGAATATTGTTAAAACTAAGTTGATGGTTGGCCACTAAGTGTAGAACACTATTTTAGTTATGTCAATTTCTCCTTGGAGTTTTGAAGATAAACTTATTTAAACTATCAAGTTTATGAACTTATTCAGTTCAATCTACCTATGACTTTCTTTGCAAGTCAAAAGAACACGAAGTTTTGGCAGACCCGTCTAAGCAAATCTCATCACTACCTTTCATTCAGGAGAAAACTTGGTTTGGAAGCTGTCTATCCCTCTTTTCTTATACTTATCACGTCTGCCACAAGCATTTTGAAAAGGAACCTACTAAAAAAGGCTCCTACGCATGAAATGTGGGTTGATTGCCAATTGCATGTTTAGTCATGGCCATGAGAAAATAGTTAAGCATATAATGTTCGATTGCTCAATGCTGTGGGTAGTATGATTTGGATCCCCCTAGGCATTAAATTTTGAAAACATTGCTACACCTTTTATTTCTGGGTTGGATCTCCGGTTGGGTTCTGAAACCCCCTTTCAATAAGGACCCTTTTTATGCACGCCATTATCCTTATTACTTCTTAATTGTGGTACATTTGGAAGACAAAGAATGAGATTATTTTTCAAGAGTCAAAATCACTTGCATAATTTAGATGAAACGAATAACTATTGATAAAATAGTCTTTAGTGAATCTGTTGTGAGATTTTTAGAATTTATGCAATCAATATGAAGCCTAGATAAAGTCGAGTGTGCGATCTTTAGAATTTACAAAGTCAATATGGCGGGTAAATGTAGTCAAGTATGCGGTTTTCAGAATTTATGCAGTCAGTATTACGCGTAAATGTAGTCAAGTTAAAAAAGCAAATCTTTAGTACTCCGTCTCTTTTGGGTAAGTGAACTGGCAATGCATGTTCCAATTGACCAGAACACACTACAATACAACTAGCTTTTTTTACGCTCCACCATGATTTTAGTATATTAGAAATCAGCATAAATAAAGTACAATATTTACTAAAATCTTGTAATCGATGTATAATATTTTGAATCAATTCTAAAGTCCTAATACATGTTGCATGATATGTTGGCGTACAGCGCAATTGACCAGGTAGAAGCAAGTTAATGTTATAAATCTTTAGCATAAAGTGGTGATTTTGTACTTGGAATGTTATCACTACTAAAGGAGGGTGCCAACTCGTGTAATTGACCAGGTATGCTCTATTGGTATCTCTCCCTGCCTCGTCTCTCCCTCCCTCTCCCCTGAATTTACGAGACTGATTTGGCTCTCCAGCATCGACTCGTTCTTAGTCCGGCAACGTGAAACTGCAACAACTCGGTGAGTTGAGTTGCACCAGTAACATTAATTTTCTAGTCAAAAGCCATGCTTAATGACATTTGTTTAGTATAAATATAAAATAGGATTCGCACCAGCTGATTTTTCGTTTGCACTTATGTTTATATCCAGTTGCAATCACAATATATTGTCTGCTTAAAAAGGACAAACACTTTAACAAGTCTTGCAACCATTTGCATAGTGATGTCACATATTCTATAACATTCAATTACTACCATCAGAGCAACTACATGAAGGTCATTTATTACATTTCACTATTTTCTTGGTAATATTGTAAAAAGTCCTTTACTTCTTCAACAACATGGTTTTAACTTCTCATTTTTTCGTTCATCCATAAGACAAGAAAATGAAGTTACATCCACATTTGGTCTCTAACATTTATAGGAATATGTAGAAATGTTCGCGCGCGCGCGCGTGTAAAAGCAAATCGGACAATTACAGCACAACCCCCCTCATTGAGAGCAAATTTCCTCTAACTACTTTTTGGTGACAGAAAATTATATACATTTGCTTCCTTAGTTTTACAAATTGGTTGACGCGTTTAGGTCATGGATACATGTATAATGGACACAACATGTACCTCAAGAGCTCCATCTTTGGACAGTTTGTTAAAATGAAATGGAAAAAAGGAAACCCCTTACCCTTAGTAGCTAGATGTAATCGGCATTTTTAAGTCACATTTAATTTGTTTATTTATTGCATGCTGAATAGTGTTACCACATACCAATTACCGATAGATTCTTGCAAAAAGATGTTACTTGTGAGCTTAGCATTGCTTCAACACATTGATTCTATTATACATGGAAAGTGATACGGCCACCCAGGGATCCTTTGTCTAAATGACCAAATAACCTTTTAGTTTAATGTGAACCCTTTAATATTAGGAAAAATTAAAATATTGCTTTTGAAATAAGAGTTATCAAAACTTTTTGCTTGTGCATGGTGCATTTTTGTAATCTAGCAAATCTACCATTTGATGGGCAAAATTTTGTTAAAATCTTTAGATACCGGAGTAGAGATGACGTTATAGGACACATCGATGAGATCTAATATGTTAGAGGTATCCTCGACAATAAAGGATCATGTTTTTTTTTTTTCTTTCCCTCTTCCCTCGTTCTTCCATTGTCTGGAAACAAACGTTGATGATGAGGCGTGATTGTTGATAATTTAGTATATTACAAAATGATCCTATTTTTAAATTACTTATGCGAACAATTTAGGACTAATAATTAGTGATTAATACACTATACTTCAACACGGATCTTGTTATGCGGTTCTACCATTTATGCAATCAATAAGGGACGTACATACAGTAAAAATATAGTCTTCAATATCCGTTTTCACTACACTTGTTTTAAGATTTGAGTATGTTCAAGATCAAGGTGAAAAAACTATGATTCCTATTGAGCTCTTGTAACGAGTGTTCAATATTTTGATCAACTCTTAATAGGGAAACAGACTGCATTACAGGTAATACCAGTAGAAAAATGTTTTTCATGCGAGAGAAAGTTGAGGAAAGTTAAGTAAATGTAATTTGTGTACTTATGTGTGCTGTTATACATTTTTTACAGCAAATGCTGATATTGTACTCTTGGGTGTTCCATTACTAAAAGGAGTGCCCCTGTTAGTAAAAAAATATGACCTGCCAACTTTTGTATATAAAGTATGCTATCTGTTTGGTGACTCTCTCTCTCTCTCTCTCCTGATTTTACAAAGACTGACTAGACTTTCCGGCATTGACTCGTGCTGGGTCCGGCAGCATGACACAGCTAGAGATCGGTGAGTTGAGCTGACCCTGATGATACTTTTCTATTCTGCATTTGTTTTCACAGTCAAATTCATGCTTTTTCTAACCAACCAAAGAAAACCCATTAAGGGTAGGTGATTTGCATTTGCTCACAAAATCACACGAGAAAATCGTTCAAGATTCTTTGGGGTTTTTTTATTCATGCTCATTTCAATCTTACCCATTAAGACTTGGAATTGAATCCTCCAATTTATTGAAGATTCCAACCTTGTATTTATCTCTGATTTGTTGTTTTTTACTTCTTTGCGTTTCATGTAGTTCCCCTTTTTTCCCCTAATATCTTTGGGAATTCGGTTTATTCTTCTGTTGTCGGTAAGAGTAGATAGATGGGGTTTTATATGTTGAGGAATACTCTGTTTTTCAGAAATGTTGTCCGAAGTTGAATTTGGTGACATTTATTGCATGGATGCAATTCAATTCTCCTTCCTACAAGTGATGCATTGTCTTTACTTATGCCTTTGGGTACATGCTTATCATGTTAAGTAAAGGCATTTTAGTTACAAATGTAATTGGAGGATTTTGGTTTTGGCAGGGTATGAATTCAAGAACTGAGGATAGTTTGAAAGGGGGTCTATGAAGATATTCAAGAATTGCATGCAAAATTTTAGGTGTGAGGGTTAGGATGGAGGTTTGATATATACCAAAAGATAGAGATTAGAGAGGAAGGAAGTTTTGTTTTCTCGTGGGTTGGGTGTTGTCGAGGATGAACTTTGGGAGGGGGCCTTTGAAACCCCAAGAGAATGGAGTTGTTCGGACTAGGGATTCTTGGATTCCAATGACACCAAACAAGCCGATTCTGCCAAGATCTGAGCTGACCACCCAGGTTGATATGCAAGGGAATCAGCTAGGAAGAGAGAACTGGCAAGAATTGCTTGGACTTTATAGTGGATTTTTACAAGAGAGTACTAGTTTTGATGGGGAAGTACAGAAGTATGCAACTGCCCCAGTGAGTTTAAATGCAGGGCAACGTTATTGGGATGCTGTTGCATCTGAAAGTGACCGAGGCTACGATGGAAATGTTGGTGTGTGCGCACAGAGTTTTGGCACTCACAGCGTAGCTTGGAGTGACAATCCATTGGCAGAATTTCTGGGAGTAAGAAGTGCAGCTGGGGCTTCTCTGAGTGGAACACTGAACAAAGGCGCTCATGGCAGATATGAGCCTACTGCTACAAATTCATATAGCCAGGTTGAACGAAGTTGGATACGGCCTGATTCTGCTACTTTGATGCTTGCCAAACAGAGCAATATCTCGAACTCAGACCAGGGCACAAATTGTTACAGCTTACAACATCCTGATTCTGCTAATTTGATTCTTGCCAAACAGAGTTCCATCCCGAGTTTAAACCAGCGGATGAATGGTTGCAGTTCACAACAGTTGCCTACAGGTGAGGGATATCAAACTGTCTTTTATTATATCTTTTAGGACGGTAATTGTTATGTCGGGACTTTGTCCCTTTTTGTCATCGAACTGTAAAAATGGAGATACATACACTTAACTAAGTGTTGAAGCCTGGTTCATACTAAGAACAGATATCTTAGTCGCCTTAAGCGAGTTCACCAAAATGATGATCAAGTCTATCACACCATGCACCTTCAGTTGTGTGTAAACTGCTTTATTTTTTAAAATAATATGTGAACAATTTGGAAGTGGGATACCTGGGTGGGTTTAGCGGACAAGTTTTTTTCTGTCGGTAAATCTATTAATTGTGCTTATCCACACCTCGTTAGCTGTAACGTATTGCCACTAATGGAATGGACTTCTAGCGACAAACGGCAAGTGCAGATTGTGGGGCCACATATTCTTTTGTCCTTGTACGAATCACAGTTGTGAATATTTATAGACTATCCTGTTGTCTGTTTCAAGAACCTCATTTTCTGATTTTTTTTATGAAACTATTTGATGAGATGTTTCGTTTTTGTGCTGCAGAAGCACAAAAACGAAAAGGTTTAGCTAAGTTGCATGTAATAAGAACCTCAAGTACAAATCATGGATAAGATATTAGTGTACCCACTTCCGTAGTTGTCAAACCCCACTAGATTACTGACAAGCTATTTGCACTTATTATATACCTTGTTGATTAAAAAAAACTGTCTACTGCTGCTGTTCGAGAAGTACAGATTTACTGGATTACTTAATACTTAATAGTACAGTGTAACATTTGGTGTAACAATTAAAAGTAACTTGATCATGAGTATCAAAGACAGTGAACCTTTTTCTTTTTTCCTTCAGATGGATTTCCTGTGCCTTACGGGCGGAACTTTAACTTGAATTCTCCTCCAAGATCAGAAGCTGACTCAACCTCGACTCTGACCAACTCCTTCCAGTTTGCGCCAGTAACTCCCGACAAAGCAAAGCAGTTAGGGAACAATGAGCTTACTGAAATGCTAAAATTTTTGGTGGATGATTTCTCGAGTCAACAGAAAGATGAGCAGGTATCTTTAAGAATGGAAAATGGAGAGAGCTGTGAAAAACTCTTACAGAATATTGTGGACTCATCATCTGCGGCCAATTTACCAACACTAAAGGAAAAGGTCCTATCTGATCAGGGAGACGAAGAAGGCATTTACATGAACAAGACACCTGAGCAGAAAACGCCAAAAAGACGAAAACACAGGCCTAAGGTAGTCATTGAAGGAAAACCTAAAAGGACTCCGAAGCCCGCTGCTCCGAGTAATACTACGCCCAATGCGAATCCTTCAGGAAAAAGGAAATATGTGCGCAAGAAGAGCCTCAATCCCATAGAAACCCAACAGACCAATGTTCTAAACGAGGTTACAGTGCCTCCTGTTGAGCCTATCGGAAGATCATGTAGGAGAGCATTAAATTTTGACCTCGAACATGGAAGGAGGGTGGAAAGCCAGGACAGAATAGGTAGTCAGCAGGCAAAAATACATCAAGAGACTAACGATGATTTAAATTTGAATTTAAATTCTCGAGACACAGAATTTTGTGCAGGGATCAAAAGCATGTCTGTGGCATCAGCTGTGCAGGTAGGGCAGCTGAATGGACGTAATTCAGAAAGCCAAGGGGGTAACCATTTCACAAATCAAATTCATAATGAGTTCATATCACTACCCCAAAGGTGCGCTCCTACAGTCCTTCAAGCTGAAGTGAAAGATCATACTGTGATGCAAAATGAATACTTATCAATTCCCCAACAGTATGCTCCGAGAGGGCCTCCTGCTAAAGTGAAAGATCATACTCTAAATCTCATTGCAAGGAATGTGCACATGAGAGCTGCTAACTTAAGCAAAAACATTGGGAGAAAAAATTACGGTCAGGGGAATGAGTACATCCATGGAGAAGGAAACCCTATGTTGCAGAATAGTGCTCAAACTGTGACAAAAGATATGTTCAATTTTGATGGAAAAAGAGGAGTCAAGAGAGACTATTATCATACTGTTGGGGAGACTCACCCGTTTACTGTAAATTTTATGGGCTCTCCAATCATGTACCGAAGGATGTTAGGTGCTGTTGAGTGCAATATAGACAACAACAGTAATGGAACAATTTGGTCAGAAGCTGATAAGAAAAAGAAGACCCAGAACAGGTTTCATGCAACAATACCTAGTCCACCTTTTTGTGTCACTGCTGTTAAAGACTATTCAAGACAATGTGAAACAAGGGGCATCGGCAGTGTCGATGCAAACAATGGTACTTCACACAAGATTAGCAGATTTGGAAATGATTATGTGTATGAGAAGCTAACCAATTCTGTTAATGGGGATGCTCGTGATCGACGCATACCTCCTATCTCGACTGAGCATAATTTCCAGAAAGAAAAAGTTTTTACTGAATTGCAACACCATGGACTACAGATGGCTGAGAAAAGAACCCAAGGATCTAATCAGGTCCATGACCTCAACCCTCCAACTGCACTGACTAGCTGGAAGCTGCTACAAACTAGACCAGCAAAAGAAGTCCCTACATCTGATTACCTGCAAGGGTTGCAAGGATTTGACACTTGCCTTCCTAATATATTGGGAAACAAAATGATCCTGAAACCATCTTTCTCCAAGCAAGGGTCATGTTGGAGTGATGAAGCGCTTCAAAAGTGCAAGGATGCCTTGGAAGGCTATGACAAATCTTCCAAGAAAAGAAAAGGTACCTGCTTATAAAGCATAAAATAGATAGAATAGGCTGCGTACTTTACCGAAGTACTTGATGCAAGATAGTAACAACTTCTCTGGTTATATGGTACAGGCCCACAGGGAAAACGGAAACCCTTAATTCCAGTTGATGAAATCACCCGCCGGCTAGAAGGTCTAAGCATCAACGGTAGGAGCAGCGAAGCTGTTGCACCAGATCAACACGCACTTGTTCCATACAAAGGAGGTAGCACAATTGTGCCCTACGTGGGGTTCGATACTATCAAAAAACGTAAGCCACGACCTAAAGTGGACCTCGACCCAGAGACAGAGAGAATTTGGAAACTATTGATGTGGAAGGAAGGGAGCGAAGGCACGGAATCAACTGACAAGGATAAAGAAAAGTATTGGGGAGAAGAAAGGAAAGTGTTTCGTGGGCGTGCAGACTCATTTATTGCGCGCATGCATCTTGTCCAGGGTAAGTTGTTTCCTTTGTCTTTTCAATCGTGTAACTGCTAAAATTTTTTAGAGTTTTGTTAGTTCTTTACATGTTAGTGCTAATTTCCAGTTATTATGCTGGACTACAAAAGTATCAAACAAGTTAGTAATTTAAAATCTGATGGATAAACTCTCCCATGTAATTAGAGAAAGACCCACTGTCGTACATAAACCTGCTGTAACTACAATGGCTGTAAGTAACTTACATTCAAACAATGGAAGAAGGTGCACAGCAAAACTTGCACAGACACACGCGCGTGTTCAGACCTTAGTTGCACAAAGCGGGGGCGGGGAAGCGTAAGCACCAAGAAGAATCTGAGGTTGGGAGCGGCTTGAATAAATAAATGTGTAAAGAGTATTATCATTTGTTTAGCATAGTTTACATAGATAGCAACAACAGACAAGGAGACTTTAAGGACTTTAAGGAAGAGAGAAACAAGGAATTGAGTTGAAAAGAGCATGATTTTCATGTATTCTATCACTTGTTCCATGCATCTCTATCCAGCTAGCGGGATCAAGTTCCCATCTTAGCGAACAAAACTTCAAAAGCCTTTTTCTTCTCCATTTCAGATTCTACAACTTGACCACCATGCTGAACACAGTATATATTTAGGCAATTTAACTCATGATACAGAAACTGTAACTTTGATAAATCTACAGGTAATCTACTCATCATCTCAATTTCTGCAGTTACCGTATGCATCTTGTTAATAGAACAGGTTTGCAATTTCTACCTAGGCTTAAGAAACAAAATCATAAAAAGAGAGTGTACGGTACGTAGCCGTACCAAGCACAGTCCAGGAAACCATTTTGCTCTTTATCTCATGATAAAGAGGGTGTAGAGTATATTTTCAGACACTTCAACTCATGATAAAGAAACTGGAACTTTTATAAATCTACAGCTAGTCTGTCATAATTTAGTATCAATTTCTGCAGTTACCACATGCATCGTACTAATAAAACAGCTTTGCAGTTTCTACCTAGGCTTACCAAACAAAATCATGAAAAGAGCGCATAGAGTATGTGGCTGTAGCAAGCACACTACAGGAAACCATTTTCCTCTTGGGTCTTCCCTGCCAATTATGTTCATGTAATTAACATATTAATTTTTGTGCCCACCCTAGGAGATAGAAGGTTTTCACAGTGGAAAGGATCAGTGGTTGACTCGGTTATTGGAGTGTTCCTCACACAAAATGTTTCAGACCACCTTTCAAGGTATAATCAAGGTTCTAGTATAGTTCATTGGTCAAAGGTTCTTGGGTATAAAATCCAATAGTTAGTACAACTGATGAATTCCTTACTGTCATCATATGCAGCTCTGCATTCATGTCTCTTGCAGCAAGATTTCCCCTTCAGGCAACAACAACAAACCAAGCATGTGACAGAAACGGAGCAAGTTTAGTGGTTGAAGAACCTGATGTTCAGATACTAGATCAAGATAGCATCAAATGGTGTGAAAAAGTAGGAATGCATGACATTACTATCACGTCATTTAAGATGCCAGAGCACAGTCAGCAAAGTACCTCAACCGGGACAAGAAGAAGTGCAGAAGATGGGTCTAATTGTGTAGCAGATGAGAATATCATTTCATCACAAAGTTCTCTTGACTCCTTTATATCCAGCTCCGGATCCAACTCAGAAGCAGAAGATCGAACAAGTTGGTGTGAACCCAACAAGAACCAGGGTACAAAAAAGCTATTACAGACAGATAAAATGACTATGCTAAATAATTTATACGGTCATGCCAACTGGAGCTCATTGTTAGATGAGAGATCCATAGATGGGCATCAGCAGTCAGAATATCCAGATTGCAACTGGCAAAAAACAAGATTGGGCAGGGTCAATAATCTGAAAGGCTCTTTCGAACTTACTTCCCTAAGTGGTACTAATTGTTGCCAGATGCGAGAATCTATTGTTTCTTCTAGTAGTTTCCTGGTTAACATGACAGCAGACTTGGGAGTACTGGAAGTACGGCGGCCTTTTCTAGAGTCAGTAGAACAAAGCATATCTTCTTTGCCTTCATCTACTTTTGAGGTTGCCAGAGTTGGTGTTAACCACACAAGCAAAAGGATGGGGCATATGGCAGAAAGTTCTAGTAAAACAATTGCCCAGCAGAATGGAATGCCAAGGATTCAAGCACCAAATGTGGTCCCATATGCATTTCGAAGCGAACATCAGTCACACCTAGGAAACTTACAAGGAGCTCATGCCATTAATAATCATCAGCTGGACGTGTCCAAGACCTTTCAAGTCGGAAGCACGCTTGTCAGAGAGCCTGTAGATTCTACTGAACCACTGGCCAAAAGGGGAACTGGTTCCTATCAGCAACCTTCTAATGACCCTAAGTTCAGAGGGGATATTCTTAAGCCTGAGGAGAGGATTTCTGTAGTGGATAAGAAGAACAGCTCTGTGAATCAAGTAACTAAGAAAAATCCAAAAGAGAAAATCCATTCTTCTAAGAAGCCGTCTAACGAGAATGGGAGAAAGGGGAAAGCTGATGAGAAAAGGAAAGCGTTTGACTGGGACAGCTTGCGCAAGCAAGCGCAATCGAACCGTAAAAGAGATAGAAGCGAGGCCACAATGGACTCGCTTGACTATGAAGCATTAAGGTGTGCTCCCGTTAATGAAGTTGCTGAAGCTATCAAGGAGCGTGGAATGAACCATATGTTAGCAGAACGAATGAAGGTACAATTACAAGATTCAATATTAGTATCAGCTTCAAGTGAATCCACCAATAGTATCATTATACCCAATTCCTGAAGCAAGTTAAAGTCATAATGATTTCCCTACTGCAGGATTTTCTTGACCGACTCGTTAGAGACCATGGAAGCATCGACTTGGAATGGTTGAGAGATGTCCCCGAAGAGGAAGTAAAGTAAGTTCCCCAAAGGAATTACTTATAAGCATGCATATGTCTACAGCAAGTATTCTTTAAAAATGCTTGTACACTACCTTTAACAGCCACGGTGTACCGCTATGTACTGCACAAGTAAAATCTACAGCTCTCTGATTGCTAGAGATATGTTACACTGCAGAGATTATCTATTAAGTATTCGAGGATTGGGGCTGAAAAGCGTGGAGTGTGTGCGACTATTAACACTTCATCATCTTGCCTTCCCGGTAAGGTTTATGTGGATACTAACGGTCACATTACTTGATATGGGCAAAAAAGTTCGTCTCTCAAATTTTGTTTCTTAGGTTGACACAAATGTGGGGAGGATAGCTGTCAGACTCGGGTGGGTGCCTCTCCAACCACTCCCTGAATCGCTCCAACTGCATCTCCTGGAATTGTAAGTATTATATGTGGAACTTTGAGATTTTTCCATGTTGTCAAAAGCTGATAACATTCCTTTGTAGGTACCCAATACTAGAGACTATCCAGAAATATCTCTGGCCCAGACTGTGCAAGCTGGATCAGCGAACATTGTACAAATACAACTCTTTACCAAAAATTTACAACTAAGAGAAGTTTAAACCTCCCACAAATATAAATGACTAACGTATTGCACAATAACAGGTATGAGCTACACTACCAGATGATTACATTTGGAAAGGTATGCAGGCATTTACTGAAATACAATTTTTGTTAACATTGTTGGGTTCATTCTCTAACAACTTAAAATTTTAGAGCAGTCGGTTACTTAACATGGTATTAGAGCTCTCGTTGCGCTAAGTTTTGGGTTCTATTCTTCCCTCTTGCGTTTTTGGTCCCCCCTCATGATAGTGCAATTTGCACTTCATATATTTGTGCACTGGGTGGTGGTGCTCCTTAGTTTGTTTCTCTTTGAATCGTCTCCCCACATGCAAGCCCTAACATTATTGCGTGCATTCTCTAATAGCTCAAGCTTTTAGAGCAGATGGTAACTTAACAATGCTATTAGAAAATGTTTTGTTGCTAAACATAAGAGAAGGACTTCATTGTTTGATACTGATGCAGGTTTTTTGCACAAAGAAACAGCCAAACTGCAATGCATGTCCAATGAGAGGAGAGTGTCGACACTTCGCAAGTGCATTTGCAAGGTATGCAGTGCAATTCAAAAACGACTTGTTGTACTGAGAAAAGGAGTTATGGCATTAGTGCAGCAGGGTTTTGTGTATATGTGTTTCTCTTTTAAATTTGATAGGTAGAGTGGGGTGGGGTGCAAAAGCAAACAATGGTTCAGAAAGCAAAAATAAACTCAAATGAGTTTCCATACTTGTTCAACAACTGGGCTAAATTCTTTCCCTTCGTATGCTTTTGTATGCATAATGTGTTTCTTTTATGTTGCTTACCATCTGCTCTGAAGCAGAAACCTAGTGAGAGATTTCTGGATTGAAGAGAAGCAAATTCTTGTAGAAGCACACTGCTTATCTCGGTGTTTGCTTATTTAGTGGGTCGTCAATATATAATTGCGTAAACAAACCTGTTAATAGTGGTGATCGCCATTGGGTGCAGCGCAAGGCTTGCCCTCCCGGGGCCAGAAGAGAAAGGCATTGTGACTTCAGCTGTTCCTATAAGAACTGATGAAACCCGCACAAGACTAGTCCACCACATGTCTCTACCACCAGCTGGGGTTCACTCTGAAGCAGGATCTCTTAGCAGAAAGTGTGACCCTATAATTGAGGAACCAAAAACACCAGAGCCAGAAACGAGAGAAACACTGGAACGTGAAATTGAGGACGCATTCTACGAAGATCCTGATGAAATTCCTACAATCAAACTCAATATAGAAGAATTCACGGTGAATCTACAGAACTACATGCAGGATAACAACATGGAATTGCAAGATGTTGATATGTCCAAAGCTCTAGTTGCTTTGAATCCAGAAGCAGCTTCTATCCCCACACCCAAACTGAAGAATGTGAGTCGACTACGGACAGAGCACCAAGTGTAAGTAACCGACTAATGATTGAACTTAATCAGGCATGGAATACTTGCACAGCACCACCAGAACTTGATCAACTGAGTGACACTTATTATAACAAAAAGAATGATACATTTCAGCTGTTTCAGGTAATGGCCCAAGGATTGTTTGTTAAGTTGTAACTGGACCTGGATTACACATTCAATTATTTTAGCACTTTCCATAGACAAAGCCCATAAAAAATATGAAGAGTTTTAGGCAACAAGCGATTGATATTTTAGGAAAGCAGAGCTATTTCCACCCCTAACGTGCGAATCCACACCCTTGTTTGTCGCTACGTGATCAAAACTTGTCACTGAAATACAATAGCTACAAAAAGGGGAAAAAAAGCATATGAGGGGTGGAAACTTTATTTCCCATCTAAGACATCAATAGTGCAAGTTAGTCATGCGTTGCGAAATTATCTTATTAACGCGTATGCATCTTGGGCTGACATAACTGCCATCTTGCTGCAGGTATGAACTTCCAGATTCACACCCTCTCGTACAAGGGGTTAGCTATCTTCCTCTCCTCTTGAATTGCTCATTTGTCCATATGCAATACATTCTTCCAACTAATTTCTAGTCGACAACATTTTCAGTTGGATAAACGAGAACCTGATGATCCAAGTCCATACCTTCTTGCCATATGGACACCGGGTAAGCTCAAGAAATTTACCATAGAATGTAACTCTGAATAAAACCTACTTTGTCTCGAAGTACCAAAAACTCACATCAGACATATCATCATATCATAGTACAAGGAGCTGAACTGTATTTTGTACACCTGAAAATAGCATTCCAGATGCTATGATCTGATTCTTAGATTCTTCAGACTCAACTTTTATCTTCTTGTAATTTGCTGATTATTTATACCCGATTCGGTGTCAAACCTACCAGGTGAAACTGCTGAATCAGTTCAACCTCCTGAAAATAGGTGTCAGGCCCAAGAATTAGGGAAACTATGTGATGATCATATGTGCTTTTCATGTAATAGTACTAGAGAAGCAAATTCACAAACCGTCAGGGGGACACTTCTGGTAAGGATTCCGGACTTTAGAAATGCAATCATTACTAACAAAACAAGCATTATCTATGGTTCTTTCTATGTTTTTACTGGTGCTATTACTTTTGACACATGCTTCACTACAGATACCATGCAGAACTGCAATGCGAGGGAGCTTTCCACTCAATGGGACATACTTCCAAGTTAATGAGGTAAAATTTGGCTCTTGCTTTTGGATTACTGCCCTTATTACCTGTTAGAAGCCTGCCAATGTATCTCGATTTAATCTCAGTAATCCAAAACTTGTAGTCTGCTATTATGCAGATGTTTGCTGATCATGCATCTAGTATAAATCCAATTGATGTTCCAAGAAACTTAATATGGAACTTGTCGAGACGAACAGTGTACTTTGGAACATCTGTGTCAACAATCTTTAAAGGTATCTCGATTAAAAAATTAATGCATTAAGTATTAAATTTTGTTAATTAATTGCAAAGTGATAAAAATGGGTACGTTTTTGTTAGGCCTGTCAACAGAAGGAATTCAATACTGCTTCTGGAGAGGTAAGGGTGCTCTATTTTATGATTTGCTTGAAAGCCATATTGTGCCGGATAACCATAAAAAGGCTAAATGATTTAGCATTATGATAAGAGATTGCTGCACAATAGTAAAGCTGTGTTCTAAAGTCCAATGCATATACGTTTATCAATATCTTACTGCTCTTTTATTGGATAGGTCGTGCTAAATCTCGTGTGAAATAGTAAATCATCCTTAACTTCTATGCACTTTAAAACAGGAAATGATTGCCTGTAACAGTTTGCAATGTAGATACTCTCTTAAAGTTCTCTCTATATAGATATAGAGCACAAGAGGAGAGTGCATGAGGCTTCCCGCAATCTTTATTTTGTTCAGTTCAGGATCTCTTACTGTCTCTTGTCCTACCGGAGTACCTTTAAATTCTTTGTTTTTTAGTCTGTTTCCACGTTTTTAACCATGCCTAAGGTCACCTAGAACTTGAAAGCATACAACTCACAACCAATTGGCCATGCGTGGAATGGCCCACAAGGCTTATAAATTGAAGTCTTAGTTATTATTTCCCTTGTGAGAGATTTATATGTCAACACACTCCCTCATGTAGCCGGAATTCTTTTGAATGGACCAAACTCGTGGATGAATTGAACTGGGTGTCCGTGGATTTTTTTTTGAATTGTCTCCTGGGCTTAGATAGACCTGCTTTGATACCATGTGAATGCATCCAACTCACAACCAATTAGCAATGTGTGGAGAGGCCCACGAGGCTTAATACATCGAAGTATTAGTTGTCATTTATCAACCGTACGTGGATAGATATAAAGAAGTTATTTGAAGTTATAAAAGTCTTTAGTTGCTGACGCTATAGATTGCATTTTTCCAGGCTTTGTTTGTGTGAGAGGTTTCGACCTGGAATCCAGAGCACCTCGACCCCTCATGGCCAGATTGCACTTTCCTGCTAGTAAGGTGGTCAAGGACAGAAAATAAAATTGATGTTGATGGATGCCCATGAGACAAGATTCAGTTAAGGCGCTAACTGTGGTCTGCACTGAGGACCAATCCTGACGGCGAAAACAGATCTGTGACTAACATACTGTTGTACATTCAATTGTTCCTTCCCTAACATGGCGGCGGAAAGAAAGTTTCAAGGGTATTGGTGAGATATTCTAACAACAGAGCATTAGAATGCACATGATTACCATAGTGATTATTTCAATTCATGCTCGCAAATGAGCCATTTTTCAAAGGTAGAGAGTGACAGTAGAGGACAATAAAGAAGAAAGAGGTCATTTAAGAGGTTACTTGCTCGCATACGTGTATGTAGTTGGTCATACTAGACACAAAACTTAGCTTTGCGAAGTCAATAATTTTTGCTTGAAATTCCATTTACTGATTGTCGCTTGTGGAATTTGTCACTGTAACTTAATTGCATTCCCCTAGTTTCTTTATTTCAGTAATTGCCTTTTGGAGCACCGGACGGCGGGCGGCTTGTGGAATTTTCTAACTATAGATAGATGATTCAAAATCTGCCTAGCACTGGTAGGCTCGGAACAAATATGAGCAGTGTATTGTCACCTATGACCTAATTACGGGGCAAAGAAATGTTTAGGGTGTTTTGCATGTGAAGCCCAGAATGGATCTGCCTCAGTCCCCATGGCATGCCCTTTTCATCTCCAACCGACGCTGCTTACAAGGAACCCCCAACCCCCTCTATGGAACCCGAGCATTCATTATAGTGGTGGTGATATATAGAGACACCCAAACAACCTAAATACTTGATGTGGGGTTTGTGCTGATGCCCCACGCATTCCCGGTAACCTGCGGAAAAGGATCGTGCTGGCCCTTGACTGTAGTGGCTTTAAGTGGAAGTTGACTTTTTGACCCCTCAGCCGCCATTTCACCCTTTTTCTACTCACTAGTTGTTCCTCACGTGCACGTGGCTTTATATACAGATTGTCTACATTCTCATGAATATGATATCTTGTATCAGAAAGGCATTAGAGTAGTAGTAGCAGGCAACTAACATAAGGTTGATCTCGGTTTCTCTTTAATGTACAAAAAGAGATAAAACAGTGATGCTTCATCATTAAGGTCCTCTAGAAGGAAACAGGAAAAAAGATAATTTTCGTCCTACATAAAAAATGGGAGCCAACATTTAATATACACGTCAGTACTCCAACACTAATTAATTAATCATATAGAAATGATCCTCATATCCTCGTATAACTACAAACGATGCAACCCAAAATAGTTACTAAGGAATTCGGTTAGTATCCCCAATTTTGCTTTCTCAGGTATTGTTGCACTAACAAAAAAAATTTGAGATTATGAAGACAAAGGCATATACACAAAAGTTAATCAACTACAATTTGCAGGACCTATCGATGGAAAATGTATTGTATGCATCCATTGAGCTTTATCTATTAGTACACATGAATCAACATGTAATCAAGAAAGTCCATTTGTGCAAGTATAATAGCATATATTGTAATAAAGACATGTATAAGAGTAGAATGATAAATCATTATGTTGTGAGAGAGAAGATGAACCGCCAATGCAAACATAATAATTAGAATTAAAGGTTTACACCTCAGTTAGGAATTTTATCAAACATGAGCCGTGCAAGAAAGTACCTTGCCAAAATAGGTGCCTTGACATATGTTCTAACATCAAGTAATATGGCATTGAAATGGTAGTCATCTTTCATTGAACCAACAACATAATATAAAGGCTTGCCAGGAAAAGGCTATTGGTGGCTCTTGGGGCTAACCATGCTGAGGAGAATTTTTTTTTACTCATAGTGGGCTAATTCATGAATTGAATCAAATGGGTCCTTTTCTCCCGAGGTTCCGAAAGAAAAACAAAGTGAGAGGTGCCCAAGTTCCACACACCTCCTCTCTTTTGAGTCTACTTAATGAAGATGAAAGCCTGTATGCAAAGTGCAGGGATCGGTACAAGAATCCTACCAGAGCGGCGAATGCGGAGGCAATGCTACACAGTTGATTTACTGGAAGACGAAGATGATTGTGAAATAATCCAGCACTTTTGTCCGGCTGAAAACCATAAGAGGTAATTGGGTTTTGGAAGGTTAAGGAGGTTGCAGATAAATGTTGATGTCCACAATTGCAGCGGCTCAGTTATGGACTTCAAAGCGAGGTACTGAGACGCCTATTCCTACTCCCTTGGTGCCACCTTCGTGAGGTGGGTTGGGTGGTTGGTCGAGCTCTATGGAGCCCCTAGGCCTTAATGATGCTGCTACTGACACTCCAAGGGTGACAGCATTCATTCTCAAGGGCAAACACGTAAAGAGTGTAGCGGTGACTCGGACTTAGAAGAATGAGTCTCTGAGGCCTAAACCGATGTAGGCCCCAAATAAGGAGAAAGAAGTAGCCACGAGAAGTAAGAGAAAAGCTTCGCAGCTCTTCCATTAAAGTGAAGGCAGAAGTCATCTCGGATCACTGTGATCTTTAGATAGACGTAAAAGAAACTTCAATCGAATGAGACAGTAATTGTGCAGTCCTCCCACGAACCGGAAGAGGAAGAAAATGAAGAAGAGAGCGAGGGCAAGGCAATATAGACCAAGGCTACTCCCGAAGAGGCCGATGAAGAACCTAACGAGAAGGTCAAAGAGGAAGCCCAGGAGGCATCAAAGTCAAGCCATAAGAAAGTGCCCAACGTCAGGAGATCCCGGAGGAAGCCCTAAAGACAACTGCAGCTATTGGTTCTTAGGTCTAGAGTTAGGCCTATTTGTTAGAGGATGGGTTAAAGTCCTTTAGGGACTTGGTTCTAAACAATGATGCTTTGTTAAACATTTATCTTTGTGTTTTTCAGTTAAAGCATATCTTAGTTTCCTATGTTAAATGTATGTTACAAATGTATGCTCACACACGCACAGAAAGAAGGAGGAAAGGACTGGAACTGAAGATTAAAAGTTTGATATTGATAGACTTGATAGGCACAGGGTTTGGCCTAGAAGTAGGCAAAACCTTCAAAATTTTAAGAAAGACTGACTAATCAACTGGTTAATTAGTAGCCAAAAAATTCTCAAGGAAAATCGGCCAGTTAATCAGAGCCTAAATTTAATTTTAAGGCCAAACCAGACAGTTGTTCAGAAGAAAATTAGAATTCCAACCCAAAACCAAAGTAAATTTAATGAGGATTTCTTTTATGCTGCTTGTATATTATGGGATGTTGAAGATCACATTTTCTGCTTCGGTCTGACAGAACTCTGCCCTACCTTTGAAGAGCTTTTGCACTGGTTGAGATTTCAGCTAATCTTCTTATTGCTGCTCTGGCCGTTCAAGATGGTAATGTTAAATCCCTCAAAATTTGTTAAAGGTCCCAAAGGAGTGCACCCAGTATTTCATTTGAGGTAAAGTTATTCAACTCTCTCCCTTGATTGAAAATATTTTTCTACCAAGTCGACCAATCGTGATGAACAATATGCCTACGGTAGAGTGTCTACTCTAGCGCTATGCTTGGTAGCTAAATATCTCACCTTTTTCGGTCCTGAGATTGCAGATGCGAGGCTAGTTGACATCTCGATTCAAGTGTCTACCCAAGGTAAAACCCTGATGCCTTTAGTTCTAGTCAAAACTTTACTTAGTATCATTGATGTCCATAAAGATCATAGCATTCCATTAGGAGGTAGTTCCTTAATTTTGTACCTGTAGTTGTTAGACCATTTGCATTTGTTACAGTAGGATACAACCCTATTGCTTTATGTTCTCGGCCTTTACTCTTCGAAGGTCATTCTAGCATAGACGAATGGACTCGCTTCTTTTATTTGCGAGAATCCAAAGATATCTGTTGGTACTGTAAATGATGGAGGGCTCACAGTCCAGTCCTGAGAACAGCAAAGTACCCCTATGTTTATCTCCTGGGATTGCGTTACACGTCCGTTTACTTTGCTGTCGGATTCTGAGGCAGTTTTGTTATGAATAGGTGATTCTGAAAGACTATGGAGAGTTCGTGGGGGGAACATGTCCTTAGTTCTTCCATTATTGAGGCTGTGTTACGTGGCTGGGGATCTCTGCCTTATACCCATAGTTCTATTAAATACGAACCTTTCATATCTGGCCTTGAACCTGTTGCTCCCATGTTGCCTAACACTTACATCTGTTGGCTTTGGGCCCGTGTGCGAGAAAAGGTAATATTTTTAAAGCAAACTGAGGACGAGATTGGGATTTTGAGTACTTCTAGAGCAAGTTAAAAGGGAGGCTTATGCTGCTATTGGATTGAGCCCAGAGATATCTGAGTCTGGTAGGTCTTCCCAGAGCATAATACAAAGTTTTCATCACCTCAGACTGGAGATGAAGTTTGGGTTATTTTGATCACGTACTCTCGGATTTGTTCCCAAATGTTCGCGAAAAAGCTTAATGCTGATGGTATCCAATATCGTCTTTGCACATGGACGAGCCCCAGTGACATCCCGCTTTACTGCTGAAGGAGAAATCATCGAAGAAGAATCTGACTATCAAAGCTAATCAGACTGGGAGATCGAATTGGAAGCTTATCTCGAGGGTCAGTTTGACAGGCAGGGCAATAAAGGAAAAGCCATAGTAGATCAGAGGCTGGCTTTTCAGGTGGAGGAACTGGGAGATGTGATCCCGGTGTCTAAGAAGCCGATTTACAAAAAAAAAAGTATGGAGACATGAAAATCAATTTTGAATGGTGAGGAAAATTCAGCTATGAAGAAATTTAAATAGATGCTGGCTGAAATCCCATAGGTTGCTGATAGAACTTAGAATTTTTCTTCCCTAACTTTTACCTAGACCGCCCTTTGTAGGGTTTTCCTCCTAGCAGGAATTTTTATTTTTTCTAGCACTTTTATTTTTATTTTTCCATTTGCCCTAATTTTGCAAACACTCCCCTTTATAGGGTTTTCGTCCTAGTGCCTTCCCCACCCCCACCCTCTTTTCTCAAGAATTTAGTCAGTGCTTTAGCCAGTGGAATAAAAGAAATTTATTAAAATTTGATAGCACCTGAGGTAACTTTACGGGTTGCCTACGTATCTCCATCTATGTGTTACATCAATTCGTGTGTGCTAGAAAATGTTCTTAAGGAGGATCAAGTCATTCAAAGTTCAATTGCAAAATTCACTTTGGCATAATATTTCTTTAATTGATCTAGATTAACTAGACGTGATAACTCAATTCCATCTAAATTGACTAACCTGCACCCTGAGTCATGATTTGTTTGATCACATAAGGACCTGACCAGTTGGGTTCAAACTTTCCACGCAGTTTCAAAATTTTTCTAACGTTCTCCTTTAACACCCGATATCCTTCTTTCAATCTGCATCCCTTCACTCGCTTGTTGAAGTGCTCGGGCGATTCGCCTCTGGTAGCCTTGGATGTGATAGAGCGTCATCAACCTTTTGTCCTCTACTAAGGCCAATTCTTCGAATCTCTATCTCACTCAGTCTTCCTCGGCTATCTGATTCTCCAATAATACTCTAAGAGAGTTGACTTACAATTTTATAGGGAGCACGACCTTCATGCTTTAGACTAATAAATATGGATAGCCCTAGTTGATGTCCTCACCGAGGTTATGTACCCCCAGAGTGTGTAAGGAAGCTTGTCTGCCAACTCATACACAAATCAGTTATTTTATTCAACATGCTCTTAATGTTGTTATTATCACTCCTGACTGCCCCATTTGTTTGCTTCTATATGGTGACGAGCAGTGTCGGGTGATACCATACTCTTTGACTAAGTTTGTGACTTCTCTTTCAAAGTGTAACCCATTGTCGGAGATCAATTCCCGAGGACCCCATATCTATAAATGATGTTCGTCCGAATAAACACAACCACTTTCCTAACATTGAGCACGGTATACGAACCAGCTTCTACCCACTTCATGAAATAATCTATCTCTACCAGTATGAACTCGTGTCTATTAGAGGCCTTAAGACTGATCTTCCCTATTACGTCTATTCCCCAAACTGAGAATGGCCAAGGGGAAGTCATGTTGTATAACTCTCGATAAATGTTGCAAGTTGGCTTACACCTGGCATTTATGACATATTCAACACAATCATGTTCCATGGTACTCCAATAATATCCTTAGCGGAGAGCTTTTTTCACGAGGATCTGTCTATTCATGTGTAGTCCATACTCTTCTGCATGCATCTCTTCCATCATTTGGCTACTTTCTCTCTTAGTTACACACGACAAATGTTCTATATTGTAGTGTCTCTGGTACAGTCTCTGTCACACATGATCAATTGCGCTGCCCACCTTCTCAAAGCTACTCGATCCTACACGGGACACCCTTATGGATATTTTTCCATTCCATATAAGATTATGTATATCGGTATAGCATGGTTGGGCTACTTCGTCTTCTTCTATGGGTGCTATCACAAAGCAGTAGGTTGGATGGTCTCTCTTCTATATGACAAATGGTTCTACCTCATGTCCTTCGGGTATGTCTACTATGGAGGCAAGGGTGGCTAGGGCATCAGCAAAGTAGTTTTTGGTTCAAGGTAGGCAATGGAATTCCACATCTTCAAACGAGTCTATAATCTTCTCTAAGTAAGCATGATATGCTTGTAGGTGCTCATGTCTGATGATGCCGAAAATGGTTCGCGGGTTCGTGGAGGTGCCACAAAGGATGCGGTCTGAGTCAGCTTCCAGGTAGGCAACGCGGGAGACAGCAAGGACGGCGCAAGGGCCGAGGGCAAGGCTCCCCAGACAGGTCGTGAGGGCTGGCAGCACTGCGCAGGCAGGGTGATGATGAACAGGACCGACAGTCTACAGTCCGTGACAAGGGTGCAGCGTCAAGGGTCCGGAGACGGGAGTCCAAGTGTATTTCTCTCACTAGAATTCCAGAGAGAATGTCTTTTTAGAGAGAGAAAGTGAAAGGTCCAAATGAGATAAAAAGAAGATCCTTGAGAAAGCTCCAAAGTCCACTATTTATAGGCAAAAATGTGCATATGTCATAAGTTGACATGTGTCACCCCCTGGGAACGACACGTCGCCAGGGGGGCCAAAGCACTGACCCTCCGTTGGACTGTCGGTCCCTAAGTTCGTGCTGTCCTGCCCTTGTAACATCTCTCTGCCTGTCTAAGGAGACTGATCATGCCGCGGTAGCATGGTCAGAGTAGCCCGTTGCCCCAGCCTCCAGTCCAAGCCCTTACTGAATCCCACAGGCCTGGCAGCGGTGGGGAAGACCCGACGCCCAGCTGCCAGGTGGACTAGGCAAGATGCCCCTTCGGAGACCTGCTCCCATCTCGGAGTGACCCGGGGGTCATAGTCCTTAGGGGTGCCGACGCGAACCCCCAGTGCCAGAGCACGTAGGCCAGTCACGCAGGCACCCTGGCGGAGATAGTGTCCCGGAGGAGTCGCCTATCCCGCTGCGAAGGGTCCTCGTACCGGAGCACGGAGCGAAGTCCCCCTGGAATGAAGACAGCGATGGCTTTGAGGTTGTGAGCCCATCCCGTAAGTATATAACATGATTGTGGCGCATGGGCGCGGTTGAGTGCGGGCGACGAGGGTCACAGAGTGATGTCCGAGCAACAAGGGTCGTTGCGTGGATGGCGCGCGACCGTGAGCGACGGTCGTCATGGCGGCAGAGCGGCCACAAGCGACGGTCGTCGTGACTACGAGCGACGGTCATCGCGACGACGGAGCACGGCCAAGAGCGACGGTCGTCGTGACTATGGCGAAGCGTGGTCGCGAGCGACGGTCGTCGTGATTATGGCCGAGCGTGGCCGCGGGCGATGGTCATCGTGACGAAGGAACACGGCCGAGAGTGACGGTCGTCGCGACCACGGTGGAGCGAGGTTACGAACGACGGTCGTCGATCGTCAAGGCAGGTGGCCGACCCCCAAGGGTGGCCGACCCCTTTGGGATGGCCGACCCCCAAGGGTGGCAGACCCCTTGGGATGGTCGACCCCCAAGGTTGAAGGAACGCCGAGGTCGCTTCACGAGCGGTTCACGTGACTTGGGCATGCATTGCTTTGACCGGCTCTTGAGCGTTGAAAAGTTGACCGCTGACTGGGTGATGTGTCATGCAAAGTGGGTCCCTTAACGGGTCCTGGGGTGTGACCAGAATAGGGTATGAATAATGTCTAATTCTCCACATGCCCTAGATTTGGTATATGATCCATACACCGTGATCTCCTGGGCTTCTAGGTTTAGGGCCATTTCTAAACGTGATGAACAAGCTTCGTATTTGAGGGTATTGTTAGTACCATCAAAAGTCAACTTGATAGCTAGAGGCGAATGGGCTCTATCTGGTAAGATCAACAATATCCCTACTAAAAAACCTTTATTGTTCGCTGCTCCATCAAAGTACAACTGCCATCTCATCCCCATTTTGACAATGCGCACCCCTTCATCTGGGAACTTGGCCTCCCATCGAATGGTATCATCAGTCGGGCAATCGACTAACATGTCAGCCACAACCTTCCCTTTGATTGACTTCTGTGTGACATAAGTGATATCAAATTCGGACAACAAAAATAGCCACTTCATGATGCAACTCGATAGGACAGGCTTCTCGAACAGGTACTTCATGGGACAGGCATCTCAACTATGGCTTTGATTTTGGTTGGATCCACCTCTATCCCTCGTTTACTCACCATGAAACCTAGCAACTTCCTAGCTATGACTCCAAACACATACTTCTGAGCGTTCAATTTCACCTGATACTGTCTTAACCTATTGAAGTATTTTCTCAACATCGTATAATGATTTTCCCTCTTCCTTGACTTGATGATCATACATTCCATATATACTTTCGCTTCCTTATGGATCATGTCATGGAACAGGGTGGTTGTAATACCCACACTTTTCTGAGCACGAATCGTTTTAGCTCATTAAAAATATTTTTTAGAAGTGGCAATAATTAGTGGATGTCTGGAAAAAGGGGGAGAGTTAGGATGTGTTGAGGGTTAAGTTCTAATTTTTAAAATTTTAGGGGTTCTTTTATAAATATGTAAAATGTGGGGAAATATGTAAAATTTTATAAAAAAAAACCATGTTTCTAGAATCTTGCCACCACCTACCAGCTTTCAATGACTAAGCGAATTATTTAGTTTTATAATGGTGGGGGATAATCACTCTCGGGTGAAAAGAAAAAAGAGAGAGAAAGCGGACCACAACAAGAAACAGAGAATAAGAAGAAGAAGAAGAAGAAGAAACAAAGAGAGGGAGCAAGGAAATAGGGGAAGAAAGGAAAAGAATTTTGATAGAAAAATCATAGAGAAAGAGAATGGGTGAAGAAAAATCTTAAATGGTATACTCTCAACCCTTTAATATGTGTGTCGATGTGTGATTTCTGGGTATAAAACGTGTGTGCGTGGAGATGTAAACTGTGTGTTTACTGTGTGTTTTGCTTGTGTGTTCAAGTTTCGGGTGTGGGGATTAAGGGTATAATTGTGTGTATTTTCACATATATGTGTGTGTTCAGATTATGTGTGAATGTGTAGGGGCAAGGGAGAGGGCTATGAGTCTAAGTGTGTCATGTGCTGCAGGTCAGGTATGAGCTTGGCCATGGCTGCCGAACGAGATTGGGTAAGAAATCATGGGTTACAAGGAAATAAATTGTGTTATATGTATGTTAAGAGGGATCTTGTTCGTAGCAAATGGTTTGTCAAGGTGTAATCTGTGAGTTTAGTGTGTTCTGTTGTAAGTGTGTGTGTGTGTGTGTGTGTGTGTGTGTGTGGTAGAGTGTGCGTTCGGGTGTATATACATAAGTGTAATGGTGAGATTTCGTGTTAGTGTGTGTATTGTGGAGAGGGCAACGAGTGTTTTAAGGTTTGGGGTGAATGGGTAGTGGAGGAGTAGGTGTTCGTCAGTGAGTGTTCGGCTGAAGGTTGAAGAAGGTGTGTGTGCATTTAGGTGAAATAGTAGGTGTGGCAATCGAAGTAGTAACTGAAATCGTCGCTAAAGATAGGAAATTAAATTAAACAGTCTTCAATGAATTTTTGTAAATAGCTACGGTCAAAATTAGATGAAGTAAAAAACAGTAACCCCTAATATTTTTACAAGAAGTATGCTTTGAAACTTTTCAGAAATTTTTGGTGTTCACAAAGGGCGCTAAATTAGGGTATCAGTTAACCAAAATTATCAAATTATTTGGCATAGCAAATTAAGTTGTTTTACTCTGAAAATTTTATTAGAACCTTAATTTATTAATGTGATTTAGTATCTAAAATTTCGTACCATTCTGAGGCCAATAGATTTTTTTAGCCAAATTGGCTTTTAAGCGTCCAGACACTGGTTCGGAATTTTTGGGTGAAAATTTTCTAAAATACTTTTTAGTGCAAAAATGACTTTAAGATGTCCAAAATAGTGTCTTAAGATGTTTTGGAATTTTTTTTAGATCCGAGAACCCCGGGAGGTGTATTTTGATAATTTGCCACCCTGAATGGGTGTTTTGGTAATTTTACCTATAAAAGGTATTTTTGAGTAAATTCACATACGATAAAGCTAGTAGAAATTTTAATCATGGGAATGCTATTTTGGTGATTTAAGGATATGAGGGGTGTTTTTGATAATTTTACACATCCGGTGAGGGGGTCGTTCTGAATTGTGCGTGAGTTATTAGTGAGTTATAATACAATATGGTAAGCTACATTATAATCTTTGGATTGTTTCATTTAGGTTAAAGAAAATGATTGTTCGGTTAGGTTATCATCGCTGTGAAACCAAGTAAGGGTTTCAATCCGAATCTCGAGCCATCAGTTTGCTTTCCCAATTATTATTTTGTTTGTTTATGGTCGTTGTTGAACTCTAAATATACATTGATTTTGATATGTTATTGCCAAGTGAACCCTGATATTGAACCCGATTCAATTATTGAACTCATATCGGTGCTCACCTTTTATTGCATATTGAGCACTGATCTGTGTATTGATTCTATGCTCCTGCATGGAATGCAAGCTAGTACCTACATGGACTAGTATTTTGGTACATCATGCATGTGTACATTTTCTGAGCCTTGCATGTATGGCATTGCTACCACCCATGATCAGTATCTTCGGAACTTATGTTCATTGTATCTGAATTGATCATTTCAAGAATTTTTGAGAACAATTGTCTGAATATCTTATCAAAAGGGACTTAGTGAAACTCCTCCCTGATCTTGTCAGAATATTGTGACTGTTTGAAATCCTTCAATTATTTGTCTTTGAATCATTGTAAATCCCTCAGGGATTACTTTGAACGACCTCACTGAGTTCTCCAAAGCTCACCCTTAATTGTTCCGTTCTGTAGGTAGCCTTCAGCGGTAGGTCATGTGGGGAAGAGCTAGCATCGGGTAAAACTTTAAGGTAGTTACCCTAGTCTGTGTAAATAGGACCCCTGTGTGGGCGTGTACAGTTAGTGTGCTTGTTAAGAATTATGTACAAGTTTGTAACAGCTTAAGCTGGGAGTTCCTTTTGTGGAACCTTATGTTGTTGGAATAATTTAGCTTTATGTTGTTTTAAGGATCCAAAATTATGATAGATGCTTTGATCTATGTGATGTTATAGGTTAACGCCCCAGGGGTCCAGAGTAATGGAGTTTCTGATTTTCGGGGTGTTACAGTGGTAGCAGCTCGCTGGTATGTAGCCCCGACATTCTTCAGACCGAAAGGCATTATTGTGTAATAGAAGGTACCCCAGGGGGTGATAAACGATGTCTTCTCCTGGTCTACTGGAGACATTTTTATCTAGTTGTACCCTGCAAAACAATCCACAAAGGATACCAACTCATGCTTGGTTGTGTTATCTATGATCATATTTATATTGGGCTATGGAAATCGTCTTTAAGAGAGCTTCGATTTGGGTCCCGGTAGTCCACACATATCCTGACTTGACCAAAAGTCTTAAGGATGGGTACGATATTGGCTAGCCAGGTAGAGTACTCAATCATTCGGAAGAACCTGAAATGGAGGTACTTTATCACTTTCTCTTTGACCTTAAGAGACCACTTAGGTCTCAACTTACGAAGTTTTTGTTTGATGGGTTTGGCTTCGGATAGGATAGGCAGGTGGTGTTCCACAATGAATGGATGTATACTAAGCATGTCACTATATGGCCAAGCAAATATATCGATGAATTCCCTAAGGAGTGCAATCATTTCTCCTCTATCTGTTTCATCTAGACTAGCCCCTATTTTGATTTTTCTTATGTTTTTAGGAGAGCCTATATTCATATTAATTGTTTCCTCAATCACTGGCTTGACATGACTAGATTCTCGATTTTTCATTTCTTTCAACATTTATTTTAAATATTTTTTACTCTTTAAAGTCCATTAGGTGTGACTCATCATTAACCAAATTGATTAATTCATCAAAGCCTATATCAGTAATTAAGGGATAATCAAAACCAAGCATTATATTATCGATGAAATAGTCTAAAAATACATAGTAAGTGAATTGATTCAAATTAGCTAAGGTGACATAAGCATCCAGGTCTTCTGGTTTTGGAAGGGCAGCGAGACTTCCTTCTATAACCTCTGCCATACTCCGCGGTCCGTGCTCGATCATTCAATTCTATGTGTCACCTTGCGCTAGAGTGATTAAGCATGTTGGATCTACAATCTAGTCGTCCACTTTATAGATAAGTATTGAGACAAACATATCTATGAAGCATGTTGTCATTGCTTTCCGATCCATCGAATCCACCCAATCTGAGACTTCTTCAGTATCTGGCTCTATCTGCATTCAAATTTTTTCATTTTCGACCCATTCGCAGTGGTAAAATATCGCCCATCCTTTTATAAATTTTTTGGTCTTAACACTATAAATTGGCTCCAAAAATCCATAGAAGGGCCCACTTTCTCCTTCCTTGATGAAGTGCCCATTCATAGTAAAGATCTTGGTTATACTCGTGCACTTTTCACCTTCCTTATCTCTCTTGGCTTGGCAACCTTCTAGATAGTTTCCTTCTTTTATTTTTTGGATGGCTTATACCCTAAGCTGAACCGGTCCTTCTTGTTCTTCAAACCTGGGAAGCTAGGAATTCCTTGACAGTTTTGGCCTAAACCTTTTCCAGGAAAGTAGTAAAACTTCCTTAACATGAAAAAGCATTGTCGTACTACTATAACGAGCAAAGGTGAGGAAGTTTTCACTGTGACAAACTTCCTCAAACTCGAGACACTAAACTAGGTGATCCATCCTAAATCCACTGAGCATAATATCCAAAGAATCATTTGGCTCCTGAACACTGTCCTTCTTGAGTCTGATATGGGATAACTACGAATCTCCCATTATGGTGAAAGCAGCATCGCCCAACAGGAACTTGGCCTTTTGGTGCAATGTAGTAGAGATTGCACCCACGGAGTGTATCCAAGGTTGACCCAATATTTAAAGTGGCTGGAATATCCAATACCTAAAACTCAACATCAAAGCTGCTGAACCCATAATCATAGACGCTTCACTGTATCGATTACCTCCCTTCTGGTATAATTGTATGCTCGGAAGGCTTGGTTAGAAGGAGTGAACTCTACATGTCTATTTCAAAGGCATGAACAATGCGTAGGGGACAAATATTTAGAATGGAACAGTTGTCTATAAGGATTAAAAGAATCCTTTTATCAATCACTCGCATGTTAATACGGAGTGGATCATTATGACTTGGTCCAGATTTAGGCAAGTCAGACTCAAAAAAAGTGAGAATGTTCCTGTAATGTATAGCTCTTAGCACTTGGGACAAGTCTTCGGGCTGAATTTGGAATTGTATATGGGTTTTGCTGAGAAGTTTGATAAGGGCATAGTGGTAGAGTAACCCCCATATAGAAATATTGGCTTGGGTCTTCTTCAAATGTCAAAGGACCTAATCATCTAAAGGGTCTTGCGAGAACAATGGGTCATATGTAGCTGGTGCGGGCTCTATTATATTCAACCTGATCGCATTACGTGGGATACGCTAGCATTGGGTCACATCATATTCTTCTTCCACAGTAAAGGTTTCTCCATCTATCAACTCCTCCCAAGTAATCACATCAGAAAACTACAGTAGAGACTCGTAAGCAAATACTGACTTTGAAACTGGCTGGCTGGCAGGAAAAATAAAAAAGGTCGGATCTACAATTGACTGGTCATCATCAATACAATTAATCCTATAGGTAAACAAGGGTTCTTTTCAGACATTTGGTCTGACAGGCAGGGAGACTTCACCCTTGTCAATGAGGTCTTGAATGGCATGTCAGAGAAGGGTGATGCATCTCTCTATAAGGTGCCCCTTTCCCTGATGGTAATTAGAACAGGCATTCACATCTTATCTGTTGGTATCACTGCTGGTGTGGGGCTATGTAGCAGCTTAGAAATCATTCCCCTTCTTAGCGACTATTTAAGAACCTTGGGGAGCGCTGCATTCAAGGGAGTGAACTCTATAGTAGGATCCCACATTAGTGCTCGAGGGTCTTGTACGATGTTAACATTATTAGTAACTGCGGGCTTAGGCTAAACATTGGAACTCCTTGGACTGACTCAGTATGCTCCTGGTGGTTTCAACTAGAGAAAAATGGTCCACTTGCTGATTGCATCTTCTATCTGAATGAGGATCCCATGAGTGCTTTGAACGGCGTGTAATAGTGACCAAAAATGTAATCGTGATAGATCGGAAGCAGGTGACTTCTCACAATGTTCACTTGCTCGTCATCGGTCAGCCGATTCACCATCTGAGCTGGCTTTATTCCTCCACCTCATGATGAAAGCAGAAACGGACTCTCTCGACTTGTGTATCATAGTTTCCAAATCTCTACGGGTGATATCTAGGTCTGCATTATACTGGTATTGTCTTACAAACTTTCTCACCACGTATTCCCAGATGCGAACTCGAGCATCGTCCAAAGTAAAGAAACATCGGGAAGCGGCTCAAGTAAGAGTACGATGAAACAATTATATCAACTGATTCTAATCTACCTCATATGGGGCCAACGCTCGCATACACATCTTCACATGAATTTTAAGATCCATGGTCCAATCAAACTTATTCATCTCTGACATCTTGAAACAATCAAAATTTTCAAGCAAATGCACATACTAACAACCTTCTGGTTGGGAGCGCAGATAACAGGCAGATTAGTCAAGGTCTCCCTTTGTTTGAAAAATTACCAGTTTAACTTACAGAATGTTGGTGGTTTCCTTGCCAACATGTTGTAGGACAATATAGGTACTCTCCCAACAAAAGGTAGAGCACTAAAGGGTCTGGGTGTGAGTTTTCCTCCTTATAACACCAATGTAAAGGTCACTCCATCGGCTCAACTGTACCATATTCCCATACCCGTAACAATGAAGTTAATAATGAGAGATCACCAGTACATATACAAGTTAATTAATATACCAAGAAACTAGGAGGAATCTTTAGTACAAGGCACATGGAGTTGAGAACTTGATCGAGAGTTCGCCTTGAGCCACGGAGGACTAAGGACCTCAAGTGTATCGCTCTCAAATAGGTGGGTCAGGATGAGACGTGTGCGCGTGTGAGGTATGGAAATAAAAGCTCAAGTACCACAGTTATGTCATATTGTACATACCACTGAAAAACAAAAAAATACAACAAGGCCAAAATCACGAGAGACTTTTCAAGTCTAGTCCTCTTAGTTTTTTAGTCCCCAGTAGAGCCAACAACGTGCTCAAGCAGCAGAATTAGGACTTATATCCAAGAGTCAGAGCCAACAACGGCCTCATGCAATCAGATACAAGGATGAGGATTTTCAGAAATATTACTCAAGACTGGAGTCAATGCCCTAGGGCAGCTGGTCATTGAGTACAAAATATATAATTTCACTTCTCAAATTGATACGGAAAAAGCGTTGCTTTTGACAACAAAGTGTTTACATGATTGCTAAACTAAGCAACAAATCTGAATGATTGGATCGAAGATAATCCTACGATAGGGGAGAAAACATGCAAAATCAGAGCATACAAGCACACAAGAGCTTGACAAAAACTCCAAGGCAAATAAGCTGGACATCTTGCAAATCACGCAACCGGGCCAAACATACAAACTTATAAAGAGAGATTACGCAAGCATGCAAGGGATACAAGCATGTAAGTGCCAATATATATATATATATATATATATATATATATATATATATATATATATATAGCTGACAACGCTGGTAACTTAACTTAAAATTTCATTTTCAACCCCTCATCTTCTAAGCAGTTCACTTAAAACACCTCATACTTCTCAAAAAAGTAAAATTGACCCCTCTCAAATCAGAATATGTCATTCTTGACCAAAGGAGAATTTGGCCATACAAAACTGGTATCAGAGCCTAATCAAAGGCAAGATCCAACCGAAAAAGTCATCAAAATTAATTATTTATTAAATCATAAGACATGAATTATACATTTAGACCATGGTATTGAAAAAACTGAGATAAACGGCTTATAAAATTAAATAATAGAAGTATCTCATGACACTTTAAAAATCATGTTCTAAACTCAAATAACTTTTTACTGAACTTTGGAGTTATGACACTACCAACAATTGCTATAGCAATGAAACTTCATCTGTATTTGAAGAAGTTATAGCATACACTGGTGGGGAAGGTGAAAGAAGACTCTCTTCGAGTGGCTCAAAAGATACCAAAGATCCTGTAAAGGAATGGGTGAAGAAGAAATAGAAAAAATAATAAATGATTGCTTAGGCAAAGTAGAAAAAGAAAAATCATTAAAATAACCAATGATAGATGAAATAGATCTAACTATTCTAAAAGAACAACAATATAAACAAGAAGGAAAAAAAAAAAGCCATATCAGAAGTAAATAAAGCATTTGCTGATATGAATTTATGGAGTGGAGAAATTGATCCAAACTATGTAAGAACCTATAATCCAGACTTAAATTTAGAAAGAAATTCTAAATTTAATAACACACCTATAAGGACAAATTTAAAACTTTGTTATAAACAATAGAAGAAATGAGCCCAGAAATCAATACAACATATATCTTGATATCGATTGTCTTTCAAATACTGAAAAAACAATCGATAATTGGGCACAAGCCTTAAGAATTGCCATAATTGGTGGTAATTTAACAGAAATTAAAGCATGCTATGAAAAATTTTATTCGAGTAACCTTGTGAGAAAATGTAGCTAGGTTTTGGAATAGCATAGTAGATAATAAATGATAATTGAAGCTCAGAACAAGCTTAATATTTGCAAAGAATAAATAATGTTAATTCATATAACCTCAAATGAGAGTTCTGCAGAATATTTATAGATAATAGAGGTATTAAAGAAACAAATGCTTTCACAAATTTGACAAAATTACATATATATGATGTGTTAGTTTACAAATTATACTTGTAAATTAAATATTTTTTTACAAGTTAGAGCTTAGAGACAGCCTCCATTGGCAAAATTAATTTCTTGCCAAAATTTCTAAACCATGAGACGAGTTAGCAAAGAAGGAGTTTGTTAAACTCCTAAATGATGGAATGCTTTGCGATTTCTTAGGAGGAAGGATAACGACTATAGAAGAAGTTCTAAAGAAATATTGTACTGAAGGACATGCAATAAAAAATAAGAAAAAAGCTTATTTGAGTTACGACTGTTATTCTAAAGTTGAACACATGGTAAACAGGTATGGACGCGAAAAGAAGCCAAACTTCACGAAGAAAAAATTCGAAAAGAAAAGGTTGGAAACGAAAAAAGATATATGAAGAAATGGAAAAATTTTCATTAAAAAATTTTAATCTATCAAGAGAAAAAACAAAACCATGGAGAAGATATATTAGAAAGAAATCTAATATTCCGTATAACAAAGCTTCATGTCCAAAAGGAAAATCACCAGAAGAGTGTGATTGTTGCTAGTTATGTGGTAAAAAGATGAATAATAAATGGATGGCGGTAAGTCAAAACAATGCTTATATAGATTAAGTTTTGACTTCTAAAGTTATCACCCTTATAAAATAGATGATTTAGTAGATACTAGACCATCCTATTACCTGGCACGACTAAGATTTTACCCTTTGAATAATGGATTAAAACAGATCAACTCATAGGCATGCGAATGGCAAATGGCGATGAATTCGAGCCAGAATATGAAGCATATCATATTCCGATCACAATAAATAGAAAACAGTGCACTCTCCATATTAGCTTTTGTAGAGTGCAAGTCACATGTGACCATCGTTTAATCTTTTAGTACACATTGAGCTTGAAATTAAACTCGCTTGTATTAAGTGGATTGTGCAAAGAGTATTATCTGCTATATTATTTGTATAACACAATGGAGGCATATTGCATTAGAGATTGATTTTGATTCATTTTAAATGCATTGGATTTGGAGTGGCGTAAATTCACTTCAGTGAGTTTTGTACTAGCTAAGTCATTGTTTGTAAATTTCTGGAACATTTAGAGCGCAAGTGATTGCCTGACAGGCTTTAGTTTAGCGTTATGATTTGAAACTAAATAATTATGCTCGAGTATTTTGTGGGACATGAATTTGAGTAAGAAGGTTAGACGTGGCTCGGCTACTATGTCGGGTGTTATTACGTAGCGAAAACATGGTGCCTCAATGTTATAAATAATATAATATTCGGGGAGGGGGGCTAAGATTTGGGTCTCAAGTTGGGCCTACGGTCAGTTCTGATACGTCAGTTAGACTTTTAGCAACCATTGTGTATTAATTAAGGTTTCAGTGTTTAGCTGCAATCTAACAAACATAAAATTTCGAGAACAAAATTTTTATAAGATGGGGAGAAAATAACATCTTGCACTTTTTTGAGCTGTTTAAAATAATCATTTGTGTTCAAAAAATTAGAAGGGCGATAATTTTGAGTAATACTCAAGTATTATTAGAGTATGAAATTAAAATCATTTTAGGGTCAAAATGCAAGTTTGTGAACTCTCGGGGTTATTATGTAAATAGGAAAACTTTTGGAGATATTTTACAATTATGAAAAATGGACATATACGTGTCAAATTCTAAGAGAAATTTGTCTTAGAGATGCCACCGTCTACTATTTTAAAAGGGTGACTAATCAAATTAATATAAAGTCTTTAGACAAATTTAAAGGTAAGATATAAAAAGGAAAAAAAATAGAAGAAAGAAACTAGAGGAGAATGTGGCAGGGTACTTTGGTAGGGAGAATAGAGGAGGAAGGAAAGAGAGGGGGAAGAGAGGATAGAGAAGAAGAGAAAAATTAGAAGAACCTTAAGTGTAATTTCTCTCTCTCTCTCTCTCTCTCTCTCTCTTTAGTGCAAATATTAGTGTATTAATTTAGTGTGTGTTCTAATGGGGTGTGTGTGTGTGTGCGTGCGTGTGTGTGTAAACTATGAAACGTGTGTGTATTGTGCTGTATGTGGTGCATTGAGTGGGGAAGGGGAGGGAGGAGCCATGGGGCAGTTTGTATGTGTGCATGTGTATGTGTGTGGGTTAAATTAAGTGGGCAAGAGTGTGTATGTGTGTGTTGCTGTGTGTTTGTGTGTGTATGTGAGGACTGAAATGGGTGAGGGTGTTGTACACTGATGTGTGTGTTAATGTGTGATGCCAAGGAAAGTGGGTTCGTACCTACGTGGAGGTGCCACAAAGGCTGCAGTCCGCGTCAGCTTCCAAGTATACAAAGTGAGAGACAACAAGGGAGGAGTAAGGGCTGAGAGCAAGGCTTCCCAAATAGGCCTTGAGGAGTAGCAGTACTGCGGAGACGAGGCAGAGACGAACAGGGCCGGCAGTCGACAGTCCAAGTCAGGTTCTGAGTCGGGGTCCAATGTTACGGTCTAAAGTTATGTTTCTCTCACTAGAACCCAAGAGCTCCCAAATTCTAGAGTAAGAAAGTGGTTTTTTGTAAGAATGAGCAAAAAGTCCCCTTTTTATGTTGTAAAGTTCACTATTTATAGGAGACAGCGTGCTTATGTCATAAAGTGCCAAAGGAAGAGAACATGGATAAAGGGACCGTTCACTATGTTGATAGCTTTGGACTGAGATAAGGGTTTCTATCTGAACATTAAGTTCATCAACTTGTGTTCATAAGTACTCCCTCGATTTGCTTATGGCTATTATCGAAACTCTTAGAAATGCATTGATATCAACATATTGTTGCCAATGAAACCCTAAAATTGCATCTAACTGGGTTATTTGAATTTTTATCAATGCTCGCCTTTTATGGCATGTTGAGTATTGAATTATTTGTTGATTATGTGATTGTTGTCTTCTATATATTGACCTGGGAGTCTATTCTGACGGAGGGGTTACAAGGACGATATGTTCCTGCGTGGTACACAGAGTAGTACCTAGATGGACTAATTATTGTACATCATGCATGTGTACTCTGGATTGTGCATTGCATGTGTGGCTTTGCTCATCTGCCCATGGTCAATATCTTCTAAATTTGTTTACGTTGTATCTTAAAAAGATTGTTTTGAAAATGATTGAAAATGATTGTTTGGATATCTGATCGAAGGGGGAATGAGTTGAGACTCTTCCCCACATTGTTATCAAACTATGTATGAGTGCTCAAAACCCCTCCCCGGATTGTCTTTGAATTATTGTACTCGTTCTGAAACCCTTTGAAAAATTATCATTGTATCTAAAAATGATGGATTTGAAAATGATCTTTGAATAATTATTTTGGTATCCGATCAAAGAGGATTGAAGTGAAACTCCTCCTCATGTAGTTATCAAACTGTTTATGATTGTTTGAAATGTATTGGAAAAATTAAGGCCGAATTGACTCTTGAATCATTTTGTAACTTCTTTGGTTGTTCCTTGAGCAACCTTACTAAGCTCTTAAAAGCTCATTCTTTATTTGATTCTCTTCTGCAGGTCATGATCAACTGTAGATTGCTCAGAGATAGGTTAGAGGCTACGAGAGATTCTGGAGTGCCCACCGCTATTTTGTGTAGTAAGACCATTGTGTGGGTTAGCACTGTTAGCTTGTTCTGTAAAGAACCTAAATTTTAATCATTAAAGTTTAAGCAGTTTTTTTTGTGACCTTGTATTTTGGAGAATTTAAGTTAATGTGTTGGAAGGTACAATTGAGTTGAGATTGCTTCTATCAGTGAGCAGGGTTTGATGTTATGTGACTTGATGTGGTTGGTTAACGCTCTACGGGGCAATGAAGCTCTGAATTTTTTTCATTTACACTTAGACGGTCAATTGTTGTTACCCTTGGCTACGACTTCTAAGGATAGGTCTTATGCCGAAGCGATCAATCATCGTTACTGTTAGCTCTGGCTTTTAGATACACTTTATTCCTAGACAACAAATTATTGTTACAATTGGCTTCTGTTTCTAGGGGTATGTCGTTATGCCTAAGCGACCAATAGTCATTACTATTGGCTTCGACTCCTAGTCATAAGCTTCCAGTACATGTAGAGGACTAATTGTTGTTACTGTTTAAGTAGCCACTCATTGTTATTGTTAGATCTAGCTCTTAGACATGATTTCTCAGTATCCTTAAGCGACCAGCCCAACAGATGCAATCATCAACAAATTCTCAGAATTAATGGCTGTAAGAACCAAACAACTTGGTCAATTAATAACTGACATCCGAGGCAGTATTCTCTAGAAAGAAACATTCAATTATCCTCTGACTGGTTTAGGAAAAAACCTATCTAACATAAGAAGAGTTATTCGAAAAAATTGAAGTTCTTAAAATGGAAGATGAAGAAAATAGAAGACTGGATGAAAAAACTTGGAACTTACCGGACGATGAATTAAATAATGAATGCAATAAAAGTGGTCCAAGTCATAATCTCATATTGCGAGGTCTTAATTTGGGACCAAACATTCATTATGTGTATACAGTTAGGCTGCTAAGACCCATGTATATATTATTCAAACTTTAAATAAATGACAAAACTACTTTATAAAAGCAGCCAGCTGTAATAAGGCTAAAACTTTAAATAAATGACAAAACTACTTTAAATAAATGATGATGAAGGTCTGATCCTTATGAATGTTTTAATCTTACTCTTGCGGTTTCATATTGTTTTGTCACTTGGATCCCAGGAAGAGACCCATGTATGTATCGTTAAAACTTTGATTATAAAAGAATTCAACAGATGGACATGCAATATAAGAGTGTGTCTTGAATTCTATCTATTTCTATATCCAATACTATGTTGGTGTTACATAATTACCTATTCAAAATAATAGCACTTAGTAGTCTAAGAAATTTTTTAAGTAGTGACACAAAATTAAAACTCTAATAGTAAATAACTACATATAAGGACACGCTTGTTTTTTCAATTTAAAATATTAAAGAATGTAGCTAAAATAATAGCTAAACCCAAGCTTAATATTAAAAAAATAATATTGCTAACTTTATCTTTAAACGCGTATCACGTGTTCCACAATAACTAGTTACATATAAAGTCAATGCCGCTTTCGGTGGTGTAGTAGTAGCAGTCGTAACAATAATAATAATAATTATTATTATTATTATTATTATTATTAGGTAAATTTGGTGTTATACCTTTGTGACAAGTGTTAGGAAGCTATAAAATAATACATAATCACATGCTTGAAACCCATTATTGAACAATTGTAATTCTTATCGGAAGTTACCAACTTATTCACCAACTGCATTAAAGATATAATTTTTGAAAGTGAAAGATCAATTGTCCCAGATCATGAAATTGATCAGGATAACATGAACGACGACGATGTTGTCCGTTATTATTATTTACTTCCATAGTGTTAATATTTAGAGTTAATCTGACATATGTATCCTAAAGTATCACCCCACTACAACTTAATAATTCAACTTTTTAAAAATATCAAATGACTACCTAAAGTATTATCTTTGAATTAAATTAGTCCGAAGGCTGACGGATGGTGGAGTCCGTTAAAAAGTCAAAGTGCATGACTGTCTTCTATGAAAAATTGTCCACATGGCAGTCCTTTATCCTTTTTCTTCTTCCTCTCCCCTCATCACACCCCCCCCCCCCCACACACACACAGAACCTACACCTCGCGTAACACCCCCCAACACACACACACACACACCGCACCGCTCCCCCCACACACCGTACCACTCCCCCCCCCCCACACAAAATACTCACAGAGAGAGAAACACATGCACGCGCACTCACAACCTCCCCCCCCCCCCGGGGGGGTAACAAACACACAAAGACCCTCATTTCCTTGGTGTGAAATCTGTTGTTTTTCTGTTTCAGTACTAATAAAACATTGCGGCCTATATTGCAGCCAACCCACAAATTTTGGAGGTTTTCTTTTCTTCCTAAATTTCCCCTCATCATTCTATTTTTTCTTATTAGATGACGACCTTAAACTATTTGTCCTTTAGCACGCAAAACTTATAAGTCATATTAACAAACATGTAAAGCTTTTGGTCTAGAAAGGGCAGGAGGAACAAATCAGTTTTTCCTTTCCTGTTTGTATATCTTTTGTAATAACGAGTAGATTTCATAGAATGGCAAGGAGGCTTTAATGCCATATGTTTGATGATGTCGGCAAGGTGAGGCATAAAATCATGGTTTGCATGTAGTCTCTCGCCAATTACAGAAGACCCAAATATGAGACGCATTTGTTGAATCTATAAACATAGGTAGCTATAGAATGTAAGAGACAATATATTGCTTTTGCGGCAGTGCATACTTTAGGAGTTAGGGAGGCAAAATCATTATTTAATAATGCTTATTCAGGAGCATCAGATTGTTGTTATGGGGGTGTGTGGGTTAGGGGTGGGGTGTGCTATGTCAGGGTGTGGGTTTTATGTGTGTGTCGGGGGGTGTGTGTTCTGTCGATGTGCGTGTTACGATTTGTGGGCTCTGTGTGGAACGGTGTGTGTTGTGTTATAGGGGTGTGTGTTCTCTCTGTGTGTGTACCGTTGGATGCTGTTAATGTGTATGTTGTAGGTTCTGTGCATATGCATTACTCTGTTCATCTGTGTGTGAAATGGGATGCGTGGTGTGTGTGTGGGGGGGGGAGGAGGAGGAGGTTATTACGGTGTATGTATGTGTGAAATGGTGTTCGTCTGTGTGTCTGCAGATACTCTTTTTTTTTCTTTGACTGCATCCAATTACATGTCATCGTATTGCGATAATATGGACTAATCAAGTAAAAAAGATGACCACATGAATTTGTTTTATGAACATTTTTTTTAATCAAAAGACGGTCATATTCTCGGACTGTTTAACGGATTCCACTGTCTGTCAGTCTTGGACTGATTTGGTGTATATATGGTACTTTATATACTCATTTGATACTTTTGAAATGCTGAATCTTTAAACTATAAATATTTTAGAATACAAATTTAAGATCAGTCCTAATATTTTTAAGTATAATTCTTACTTCCTATTGATTCAGAGTAACATAATTTTCATTGGAACGTACTTTATAGCCTGTTGAGGATAATTCTAAATAATAGATTTTGGCTTAAATTTTAATCAGTTTTTAAAATCAGATTTAATTTACTTTAAGCAGAATCAGTTTTTTTTATAAAAGTAATTATAAACTAGATTAAAGGTACAAAAAAATGTTTGGATAAAAGTGCTTAAATCAGTTTTACTATGATAAACTGATTATTGATGATACTTAATAAATAAGTTTCAAGCATCTATTTAAAAAGTAATGTTAATATAACTTTCATTTGTAAATAATTATAATATAGGAATAAATTATCAAAAAGCTATTTTTACCAATCTATAAAAGTTATTTATTTCTTATTTTAAATTAAAAACATCCTTTATCTCACATTAGTGCTTGTAGTATACTAACTTTCTCAAATTAGATAGAGGATAAGATATCTCCTTTTGTGAGAATTTTTACGATAGTACGGTTAATTAGAAGGTCAAACCAAGAAAAATGACTATAATTCTCACCTTTTTAAGATTAAAATGTGAGGCAGATTAAATCTTTAAACCTTTTTTTTATCAAATAGATATATATATATATATATATATATATATATACATACATACATACATACATACATATATATATACATACATATATATATGTATGTATATATATATATGTATGTATATATGTATGTATATGTAGGTATGTATGTATATGTATACATACATACATATACATACCTACATACATATACATACATACCTACATATACAAACATATATATAGGTATGTATATATATATGTATGTATGTATATGTAGGTATGTATGTATATGTAGGTATATACATATATATATATATATATATACAAACATGTATATGTATGTATGTATACATATACATACATACCTACATATACATACATACATATATATATACATACATATATATATATATATATGTATGTATGTATATGTATGTATATATGTATGTAGATATATGTACATATATATACATACATATATATATGTATGTATATGTATGTATGTATGTATATGTATACATACATATGTATGTATGTATATATATGTATATCTACATACATATATACATACATATACATACATACATACATATACATACATATATATAGATATATGTACATATATATATACATACATATATATATGTATGTATGTATATATATGTATGTATGTATATATATATATATGTGATATAGCTAAAAATATCCCTCCAATCTACAGACGACACGTGGCAGTTATGACACGTAACCCACACTGGCTCATTACTGATATGGCAGTTACCGTATCAATCACCGGGCATAATCCTAAAGAGGCTCTGACTCTATCAGTTCAGATTGACATGAGATCCTCTAGGATCCTAATTATATTCTGATTAGAGTTGGTCAAAGCCCAGTCCTACTAAGACTCCTCCTTCTACCGCTATATAAAGGGGTCTGACCCCTCAGGTACAGAGAAGTTCACACACAATCACACATTGTGTCTTACTGCTTCTTCAGAGTTCTACATTGTTAGTCATCTCTGACTTAAGCATCGGAGCGTTCCCCCGCCGGAACCCCACCCGGCGGTCACTCCGTGTTCTCTTTTGCAGGCCAGATTCTGGTGTGGTTCCCGATCCAGTTTTTAGCTGCAACAGATTGGCGCCATCCGTGGGACCACTACAGGGAACATGGCCAACCATTCTTCTTTTAGCGACTCTTCACATAGTCATTCTCCACACCGTCACGCCCGAACGAGCAGCTCTCGTCGACTCAGTCTTGACCACCGTTCGACACCTTCACGTCGTCATTCTGCGGAAGATGCACATGTTAACGTCACATCTGCAACTCCCGAATCAGAAAGTAGACCTCGAAGAAATCACTCTCCGACGTCTACTCTGAAAAACGGGGACCTTCGTCATCGCCTGAACCATAAGTTATTCAAAACACCTCATGCTGAACTTACAAAAGAGATCCACGAGCTAAAAGATGTCGTGAACACTCTCCAACAAAAGCTCGACATGGCAGTGGCTCCTCCACCCACTTACCATTCTCATCTTGACCCCGGTGATCTTCGTTTTTGTCTCACATCCAGATCAAGTTACGGCCGCAAATACCAATCAACGGCCGATCCAACTTACAATCACAAAGACAAAAGCGGAGATCACGTAACCAGGAGTGGATCATGCTACCGTCGCGATTCTTCAGTCGAAGACAGTACCAACTCCTCTCCCGCACAGGCTGCCAGAGTTAAGACCCCTTGAAGATCTATCCACAGGAAGAGGACGCTTGAGTCTCGTTCCCAAGAACGGGACTCCTGGAAGGTGGTCCCTAGATATCATTCTCTAGAACGATCTCGCCCAAGGAATGAATCCGGATATCCGTTGTTGAAGGCCATCGAGAAGGCAAAGTTGCCTCCCAATTTTCGAATGCCTCAATGTGACCTCTACGACGGGACTGGTGATCCAGGAGAACATGTTTACCAGTTTCAAACAAACATGTTACTCCTCCAGGTTTCAGACGCTGTCATGTGCAGAGCCTTTCCAACCACTCTAAGGAAAGCTGCACATGCATGGTTCAAATCTCTACAACCAAGGTCCATCCACTCCTTTAGCCAATTATCGGATCTCTTTCAAAAGCACTTTGTAAGCAGTCGCTCCCGAAGGAAGAACTCGGCGAGTCTGCTAAACATTGTGCAAGAGAAAAACGAGTCTTTGGCATGTTTTCTCGGACGATTCAATGCAGCCACTTTGGAAATTGACAACTTGGATGAATCCGTGAAGTATACTGCATTCCTCCGGGGCCTTCGACCCACATCCAAGTTCGCTTTCTCTGTGAACAAAAGTCCTCCAGGTAATATGAAAGCCCTTCTTGAGAAGGCTAACAAATATATTCAAGCCGAAGAATACCTAGAGACACACAGGGACCGACGTGGAGAAGGGAAACCGGAACAGAAGAAACGATCTCGAGAAATAACTCCCCCAGAAGGAAAGTCAGCAAAACGTCCTAAACATGATGAACGACGTCCAAAAGACACGTTTAATCTGACACCCCTCAATACAAAGCCGTCGCAAATTCTTCACGAGATCAAAGACAACAAGGCTCTCCAGTGGCCAGACATAATGAAATCCCGACCAAACAAAAGGAACAAAGATTTGTGGTGTCACTTTCACAACGATCATGGCCACACAACTGACAACTGCGGGTCGCTCAAACGAGCAATTGAGGCCCTTATCAAGCGTGGCCAGTTGAGAAAGTTTGTAGCTCCTGGAGAAGGAAGACAACAGACACCACCGGCCATGGAAGAAAGAGAAAATCAGGAAGAGAATGCAGGTACGATCAACATTATATCCGGAAGAATAGCCGCAGGAGGTTCATCGGGTAAGGCTCGCAAAGCATACGCCAGAGAGGTGTGCGTAACAAGCCAGCCCCTGAATAAGAAGCTTAAAACGGTACCCGCAGTGACGATCACCTTTTCCGATGATGATTCGAAGGGCATAAAAACCCCACACGATGACCCATTAGTCATCACCATTAAAGCTGGGAACTTTGATGTCAAGCGTGTCTTGATAGATAACGGAAGTTCTGCAGAAATCTTATTTCACGATGCATTCAAGAAGATGAACATTCCAACGGACCGTCTCCGAAAGATGGATACTCCGTTGTATGGATTCTCTAATCATCCAGTTGCAGCCGAAGGTATTATCGCACTCCCAGTTGCGATTGGCACACCTCCGGCATAAAGCCAACTTCATACTTGATTTTGTGGTGGTCAAGGTCCCCTCAGCATACAACGCCATATTAGGACGACCAGCACTCAATCAATTACAAGCTGTAGTGTCAACTTATCACCTCAAGATGAAATTCCCCACGGAACACAGGATTGGAGAGGTGAAAGGGGACCAGACTATAGCTCGTCAATGCTACGTAACTTCGTGCCGACCAAAGAAGGCAAAAAAAAATTGGACTCAGAGGAAATCTTGATTTGATAGAAGAAGTTCGGACTCAAGCCCATGAACGATCCGTTGTTATAAAATAACGCGTCGCGCAGTAGCATCTTGCCTCAAGGCAAGACACTTCTTTTTTCAGGGGGATAAGGGTCCAGACCTTATCAAAACCCCAATCTTTTAAAAATTGTCTTTAGAAAGATAATTTCAAATAAATGGGTTGTTAAGCAATCCAATGTAAACTTTATCTTTTGCTCGAGCAATAAAGTTATTTTGGCTCTCAGTATTATTATGGGCTTAGCCAAAACACTCTGCCCGATCAGAGTGATCAATGTAGCCAAAAACATTCTGTCCGAACAGAGTGATGGCCGAACACTCTGCCCGATCAGAGTGATCAATTTAGCCAAAAACATTCTGTCCGAACAGAATGATGGCCGAACACTCTGCCCGAACAGAGTGATCAATGTAGCCAAAAATATTCTGTCCGAACAGAGTGTATAACTCTTGGGTTTTATAAAAATACAAGAGAAGGCCAAACAGATTAGCTACAGATCTAAGTCCGTGAAGAAACAAAAGTTAATGGGGGCATCGTCACTCCACTAAAGCTTTTGCTTCTTTGAATTATAGGCCGAGCGGGGGTGCTCGACTTCTTTGCCAACTCTTTAAGTGATGAATAAAGGGTTTGAGCCAAAGTAAAAATCAATAATACTGTGTGAATGGTAAAGATAAACCATGAGAAATACATAGTAAAACATAAATAAAAGATAAAGAGTTTTACAATAAGCCCTTGAACGGGCATCAAAATTCTCTGTCTGTATAAAGCAAAAAGCCTAAATACAAAGACTAAAATGTAAGGCTCGGGGGCATCACCAGAAGGACCTTCCCCTGGAGGATGAGAAGCTGCAGCATCACCTGCCTCTGATGGCAGAACAGTCTCTCCAGACGGAGATATCATCGCAGGGAGAACGAAGTCATCCAAGAGGATATCAGGAAAGCGCTCAGCAAACATCTCCTTGGCCTTCGCAAAACCAAGCTCGTAAATCTCAAGGCCGTCATCCGCAAGTTTCTTGAGCCATTCGTCCCCAGCATTTCCGTCCAAGAAGTCGAGATGCCTTGGTCACGAGCCTTGGTTACCTCTTCTGCTGCCTTCCTCTTGACTCGCTCCAACCTCTTCTCCAGAGTCGCAATCTGAGCAAGATGGTCTGCCTCTTGCTTGCTCAGCTCTTCAGCACGATGAGAAGCTTCTTGTGCCTCCTTAATAGCTTCCCTCTTCTATTGAGCCTCATCTGCTGCCACCTGCCTCGCCATCTCAAAGCGAGAAAACATCTCAAATTCGCTAGCGTACATCTGGAATGAAGATTGAAGCCATCAGCTAAAGGAAAGTAGAAAACAAAAACAGAAACTTAGTTGAGACAAAGGACGTTACCGTATAGACGGCTTGGGCAAAGGAGCAGGCAAAGGTCTCGTGTGTCTGAGTCTGGAAGACCTCCTTGTCTCGAGGTAGAATTCCATGAAGAAGATGCTGCTCCGAGACATGGCTATCCGGCATCCCAAGGTCATCGCACCTAAGTGTCCACCTCGGTCGAAAGATAGGATCGTCATCAATGGACACTTGCTCCAAGATACGTGGAGAACGTTCTGGAGGAGTAACTCTAGTCCTCTTAGGAACAGGGGGCAACTCCGTACTGGGCTGTTTCTCCTTGCGCTTCCCCTTAGCTTTCTGAAGAACGCCAAGAAAACCTCCTTTTGGGGATTTTCCACTTCAACTAGCCATCTCTGCAATCAAGGTAGAAATCAATACGGGAATGAATACTGAAACCAAATTGAAATCAAAGACTTCCATAAAACACACCTACGGGAACGGTCTCGGCAGATGACATGCTAGGAATAGCGAGAAGAGGAGAAGGAATCTGAAGACGAGCTGGAATGGGCTTTGGAGGAATGATCTTCGCCCACTCCAGTTGCTCCTCCGAAAGAGGCTCATCTATGCAAAGACCACCTCGAAGCTTAATATGACTAAGTATGTGTTTAGTCAGATTGTTGGGAGTAGGCTTGCCAGGATTTTTGAAATCCTTACAGAATGGATTCTAGTCTCTATCAAACGGAAGCTCCCCCTTGTCCAGGCGGCCAACAAAGAAGTATCTAGAATGCCAGCCTTTATTTGACTTCGGGCCTCCCTTCAGGAGTCGTTGCCTACTATGAATGTAATACCATCCTGGGCAGTTGGCGACCCCCTTGACGAAACAGATTTCGAAGAACACTCTCATAAAATCTGTTGCATCTGGTTTGTAGCCTGAAGTCTGAACCAAATATATAAGGCCGGCAAGCTTCCTCCAACCATTTGGAACAAGCTGCCCGGGAGCCATGTTGTAATGCTCGAAGAAACGAAGAGCAAAAGGGTGGAGAGGAAGCCTGTACCCAGACTTCACCTGCTCTTCATATATCCCAGTTTCAAACTTGGTTCCATAA
>JAVXUP010001203.1:257500-265577 GCA_033070095.1 Escallonia herrerae
TTCAAAAACTAGAAAGGGGTTAACTGATACGCGCAACCTTGTAACTTTGCAGTGTAATTTAAAATATCAAGATAGCGCGATTTCGTGCGAAACTTTTATGAGAACCCTAGGGTGTTGGGAAGTTCCATTCCCCAGGAATTCGGGCCATTCTGAAGCCGTTAGCTAATTTTTTGGCCGAACGGGCTTTTAAGCGCTCGATCCGGACACCGGTTCGGGATTTTTAGGCGAAAAATCCGTAAAATACTTTTTAGATCAAGAATGAACTAGGAAGCTTAAAATAGCGTTTTAAAGCAATTTTGATATTTTCTGAAGCCAGGGGCATTTTGGTAATTTGCCCCCTCGCGAGGGGTGTTTTGGTAATTTTCCCGAAAAAAAGTTTTTCGGTCCAGAAATGTAAGTAAAACACCTGAAAGATTGTTTTGAAGCTGGTTTGATGGGCGTTAGGGTGACAATGAACCCCTGGGGGCTATTTTGCTAATTTTACATTACACAAATTTGTGCTTAAAATAACTTTTAGTTCAGGAAAGGGTGTGAGACACCTGAAAAGTTATTTTAAAGAGTGAATTCAGGAAGCTTAAAATCCCATTTCAAAGCACTTTTCAGATTTTTTTTGTCAGGGGGCATTTTGGTAATTCGCATCCCCGATAGGGGTATTTTCGTAAATTTGCAGCGTTAAGTTTTTCAAAGGATTTCTTAGTCCAGAAATGTAAGTAAAGCACCTGAAAGGTTGTTTTGAAGCTGATTTGGGGCGTTAGGGTGATAATGAACCCCCGGAGGCATTTCGGTAATTTGCCGCTCATCGGGGGCTATTTTGCTAATTTTACATTATACCAAATTTCCCGAAAGACGGTGGTTTAAATAAATTTTATTCTTCTTTTATTTAAATCTATGACTTGTTGAGAATGATATAATTTTTATTTTTTAGATTCCAGTATAAATATGGATGCAACTGGAGGAAATAATTTTTGTGAAGGTTCTGATCCACCTTACGTTGGTCAAGTTTTTCAAGCACTGGACGAAGTTGAAGCATACTATAGAGCATATTCGAAAACGATAGGTTTCGGTATTAGAACTAAGACGACTAGAAAACGGGCGAATACAGATCAAATTTGTGCAAGACTATTTGAGTGTCATAGAGGAGCACCGCATGTAACTCCGGTCGTTCGGATCAGTGACGAAGGGACCACAAGACAAAGAAAACGGGACACATTTCTGGGTACCGGCTGCAAGGCCCATGTGTATGCAGTACACCGAAAAAATGAAAACCATTGGGTTGTCACAGGAGTGGAGTTGAGCCATAATCATCAGTTGATGACCCCCAGTAAGATTGGTCAAATTCATCAACACCGAGAAATAAGCGCGGCACACAGACAACTAATTTTTACAATGGCCGAGGCTAAAATTCCACCTTCTAAGATGATGGGGGTTTTCTCAAGCCAGGCTGGGGGGATTGACAAGTTGAGTTTCAACGAAGTAGACCTTAGAAATGAACTTCGTGCTCAGAGGAGAGAGTCTTTCGGTAAGAGTGATTCTCAAACTACACTTGATCTCTTCAGGTCCCTTCAGAGTGAGAATTCTGGATTTTTTTACAGTCTCCAACTGGATGATGAGAACCGCATTAGTACTATATTTTGGGCGGACCCCCGTTCTAGAGCTGCTTACCAAAATTTTGGGGATTTTGTGACGTTTGACACCACATACCGCACCAATAAGTACTCTATGCCTTTTGCTCCGTTCACCGGGGTGAACCACCACTATCAGTCAATCTCGTTTGGCTTTGCCCTGCTTAGGGATGAGAAGGAGGAGTCATTTACGTGGTTATTTGAAACGTGGCTTCAAGCAATGTATCATATTCCTCCAAAGACCATCATCACCGACCAAGATCTGGCAATGAAAAATGCAATCGCTAAGGTCCTTCCAGATACTCACCATGGCCTGTGCACATGGCACATAAGCAACAAATATCCCGAACGGCTTCACCATGTATATGCAAACCATCCGTCATTCAAGACTGACTTTAATACATGTGTGAAGAAATCGTTGACGGTAGACGTGTTCGAGGAGAGGTGGGCCACGTTAATGGATACTTACTATTTGCACAATCACGAATGGTTACAATCGTTGTATGAGATCAAGACACAGTGGGTCGGTGCCTACACCAAGAAGTTTTTTGCAGCCGGAATGACTACGACCTCGAGAAGCGAAGCTATGAATTCATTCTTTGATGGGTACGTAGGCCAGTCTTCAAGTATAGCGGAGTTCGTACTAGAGATGCAGAAAGCCGTTGACAGGCAATTGTACCGTGAGAGAGAAGCCGACGCGGCTACAGTTTGCAAAGAAAGAGCTATACTAGTTTATTCACCTTTAGAGGCTCATGCGGCTCAAGTCTATACCAAGGAAATGTTTCGACAGTTTCAAGAGGAACTACTAAAGTCGAATCAATATGGCATGACAAAGTTGCACGAGTATTCCACCAGAGATATCAAGGTTTATGCTTTGACAAATGTGACGAACTTCGCCAATCCGTGCTCTTCGTCGGCTCCGAGGACCAGACGACATTTTACCGTAGCAGTTTGTAAGGACACCGGGTTGGTTAATTGCAACTGTCAACTGTTTGAGCATAAAGGTATACTTTGTCGACACGCGTTGAGGGTTTTGAGTGCCAAGAATGCTAGTGAAATCCCTCCACCGTATATCTTGGAACGGTGGACGAAGGAAGCCAACAGAGTCCACGGTCACATTCCTTACGTGCCCAATGTTTCAGTTGATTTCGAGCAATCTGAGACGCTGCGATATAATCACCTTTGTAACATCATGCACGGTTTATCAATGGATGCAGCGTCGACATTTGATGGGTACAGGTATCAAGTTGAAGCAGCCGCACGGGATAAGGCTAAGCATGCACAGTTTAGGATGGCATTACCAGAAACTGTGGACACTCCGACTACTCGGACAACTCCAGGCGGTAGATTCAATCGAGCCAAACAGCCAGTCATTGACGGTACTGACCTACAAGGTGAGGAGGACGATATTTTTTATCCAATTATTTCTCAAACAAAAGGGCGAAAACGAGCAATACGCATGAAGAATCCGATTGAAGAAGCAACGGGTCAAAAAAAATTACAAAAGTGTGCGTTGTGTAACAAGATGACTGATCATGACAAGAGAAACCATTATAAAGTGTTAGGTATCGAACCTGGCAGTATGGTCGAGGAGGACGATGATGCGGAAGAGTGTTAGGGTTAATGTTTCAGTTGTATAAATTGAACTTATATAATGTTTAAATTTGTGATTTGGTTTGTGCAATCTTTAATTTGTGATTTGATTTGTGGATTATTGATATTTTTGGTAACTTCGTTTTCGGGCACACTTTAGGCCCCATTTGATAGCTTCCGAAAAAAGTTGTAATTTTTTTTGTCACTTTTTTTCCGCTCATTGCACTTCAGGCACGCTAGTTAGCCCATTTGTAAGACTTTCGGCGAAAAACGAGACACATTAATTTTTGAGTTTTCCTAGGAAGGGCCTATTCGGGCACACTTTAGGCCCCATTTGATAGCTTCCGAAAAAAGTTGTAATTTTTTTTGTCACTTTTTTTCCGCTCATTGCACTTCAGGCACGCTAGTTAGCCCATTTGTAAGACTTTCGGCGAAAAACGAGACACATTAATTTTTGAGTTTTCCTAGGAAGGGCCTATTCGGGCACACTTTAGGCCCCATTTGATAGCTTCCGAAAAAAGTTGTAATTTTTTTGTCACTTTTTTCCGCTCATTGCACTTCAGGCACGCTAGTTAGCCCATTTGTAAGACTTTCAGCAAAAAACGAGACACATTAATTTTTGAGTTTTCCTAGGAAGGGCCTATTCGGGCACACTTTAGGCCCCATTTGATAGCTTCCGAAAAAAGTTATAATTTTTTTTGTCACTTTTTTTTCGCTCATCACTCCTCATGCACGCTAGTTAGCCCATTTCTATGAATTTCGGCGAAAAGCGAGACGCGTAATTTTTTCGAATGCCGTCATATGAAAGGTATATTCGCGCACATTTTAGAGCTAAATTCATAGCATGTGAAAAATTATGTACATTTCTTTTTGGTACAGTTTTTTGTAACATCACAGCAGCTAGCCACGCACGTCAGGATAATGGTAATGAAGGCGTCTAGCTTCATTCTTTTTCAGCTCCCAGGCTATCCTATACCTAAACGTCAAGGCATCCTTTCTAGTCCACGAGGAGTGTTTGAGCACTTCCGAGCGAGCAATGTAGTCCATGTACTTGAGGACAGCTGAACCCCACGAATAGGAGTATACCTCCTCAAGATCCTCCAAGAACACCATATACTTCGGATGCACCGTGTTTTTCGAATGCGTCGGAAGTAATATAGCTCCAATAATATACAGAAGGAATGCCTTCGTATACGTCACGAAATCTTGAGGAGTGTATTCATCCGGTAGCACGTCGTACTGCTCTTTCAGCCATTTAAGCTTGACGCCGTTTGTTGTAAGCGCTGCCCTTGGAATTCCCGGAAAATACTGCATAGCCATATTCGCTATGGATGCAGATGGCACGTTCAAAGTAACGGGTCTGCCGTGACATGGGATTCCAAGTATAAATCTGACGTCCTCTAACGTAACAGTCATTTCACCAAACCGGAAGTGAAATGAGTTCGTCTCGCTCCTCCATCGTTCAACTAGAGCGGATATAAGGCAATCGTCCTGTCGAGACCATTTCCCGCAATCGGTGAACAGGGTTAAATTTTGACAGTGTAATAGCTGTATTTGTTCCTTGTTTAGTACCCACTCTTCAGGTGCCTTGTGCTTTGAATTGTTTCCAAAACACCCCTATCGACACCGTCAAATACGTGCCTCGCGACGTGGTCATCGTCATCGTATAGGATTGATGTATCATGAGGTCCAGAGCTGAAATTCATACCTTTAAGAACAAAATATAATTATAAACCAACTTAGCATCCATAATATCCATAATATTTACATTCCAAAACTATAACTGGATCTTTAACCTAGCTTACCAACACATTAGCAATAGTCATTATTTCAATGTATTAAAACAAATCCTCAATTCCCACCACTCCGAACGCTTAATTACGCTAGTTCCCACTGAATTTAGCGCCAACGTGGTTATATAGCAATATATAGCCCGACGGCTCCTACACCCCCAACACCTCAAAACCGCTTTAAAGTCAAGTTTTTAAATGTATTACGTCAATTATATACCAAATATATCAGGAAAAATTTTAAACGGGGAAAGTTACCAAAACACCCGCTACTTATGCAAAATATCCCCTGGCAGTCATCGCCGGTGCGTCACAAGGTTCAGAACATCTGGAACAAAATAAGTTTTCGGGTGTCTCACACCCTTTCCTGAACTAAAAGTTATTTTAAGGTATGAATTTTAAGCTGGATCCTTCATAGCAAAATAGCACCCGATCAGTGGCAAATTACCGAAATGCCCCTGAGCGTTCACTATCACCCCAACGCCCCCGAACCAGCTTCAAAACAACATTTCAGGTGGTTTACTTACATTTCTGGACTAAAAAGTCGTTTGAAAAACTTGGCGTGGGAAAATTACCAAAACACCCCTTGGCGCGGAAAAATTACCAAAACACCCCTACGCGCGCCACGTCAGCTTCAAAACAACATTTCAGGTTTTGTAATTACATTTTTGGACTAAAAAGTCCGTCGAAAAACTTAGCACTGTAAAATTACCGAAATACCCCTCTCGGGGCAGCGAATTACTGAAATGCCCCCTGGCATCGAAAAATATCAAAAGTGCTTCGAAATGTTACTTGAGGCTTCCTGAATTCATTCTTGACATAAAAAGTATTTTACGGAGGTTTCGCCCAAAAATCGCGAACCGGTGTCCGGATCAAGCGCTTAAAGGGCCGTTCGGCCAAAAAAATAGGTAACGGCTTCGGAATGGCCCAAATTCCTGGGAAATGGAACTTCCCAACATCCTAGGATTCTCATAAAAGTTTCGCGCGAAATCGCGCTAGCTTGATATTTTAAAATACACTGCAGAGTTACAAGGTTCCCCGTATCAGTTAACCCCTTTCCAGTCTTTGGAAAAATCTGAAATTTTTACCTGAGACAGATCCTTTAAGAATAACTAGGGTCTCTTTTTTGTATTTTGGCAAAATCTAGCTCTAGCTATTTTTTATAAATTCGTGAAAAACTGTCTATATTTGGCGACCTAAAAAATCGCTGTTTTGGAATCTATAAATATAATACGCTGATTTGTATAAACCTAACATTGAATTATAAGGAAATTCAAAATACTTACTTGTTGTGACTTGATGTATTTAAAGAAAAAACTACCGATCTTCTAGCGTAAAATTTTTTGGTTTGTATTGTTATGGAGATTATGTAGGTGAGATATGAAGTACAAAGGAAGTTGGTAAAAGATGACAGAGTGCAGAAGAAGGTTCGGGGGAGGGGATTATAAAGAGAGAAGCGAGGAAGAGAGAAGAAAAAAGACAGAAAAAAATGAGGAAGGGTGGGTGTTTATGCGGTCAAAGGCTGCGGCAAAAAAAAAATTTCGGCAAAAGGACACCACGTGGGGGGCATCATGGGGGAGGGAAGGATGACACGTGGCATCGAGGGGAAGGACACCAGGTAGGGGCATCATGCGGGGGACGCCACGTGGCAGGGGAGGGGATGCCACGTGGCATGGGAGGGGACCAACCGCGGGTTGTAGGAGCGGTTGGGCCCTGCGGATGAGGGGAGGGGACGCCACGTGGCAGAGGGAGGGGACCAACCGCGGGTGGTACCAGCGGTTGGGCCACGTGGCAGGGGGAGGGGACGCCACGTGGCAGGGGAGGGAGACCAACCGCTGGTACCACCGCGGTTGGGCCACGTGGCAGGGGGAGGGGACGCCACGTGGCAGGGGCGGGAGACCAACCGCTGGTACCACCCGCGGTTGGGCCACGTGGCAGGGGGAGGGGACGCCATGTGGCAGGGGCGGGAGACCAACAGCTGGTACCGCACGCGGTTGGGCCACGTGGCAGGGGGAGGGGATGCCACGTGGCAGGGCCATCGCCCCAACCGCCGGTTGTCCATGCTGGTGGGCCACGTGGCAGGGGGAGGGGACGCCACGTGGCAGGGGCCATGGGGTTGGGCCACGTGGCAGGGGTGGGGGACGGCACGTGGCAGGGCATATTAATGCCAACCGCTGGTTGTGCATGCGGTTGGTGTCCTTTTTCTCCTTCTCGCCATTTTCTCACCATTTTTCTCACCATTTCTCGTGCCTTTTTCGCCATTAATGCAGTGGCCGTACGCCTTTTTCGCCTTTTTGCGCCACGTGGCCCAACCGCTGCTCTTACCTGCGGTTCGGTGGAGAAATTGTTATTTCTCCACCGGTGGGTGTGGATCGGTCCCCTATATGTATACATATATATGTATGTATATACATGTATATATACATATGTATATGTATATGTATATGCATATGTATATGTATATGCATATGCATATGCATATGTATATACATATGCATATGCATATGCATACATATGCATATGTATATGTATACATATGCATATGCATATGCATATACATATACATATATGTGTATATATATACATTGTATATGTATACATATCTATGTATATATATATATGTATATATCTATGTATATATACATAGATATATATATATACATATATATATGTATATGTATATATATACATATACATATATACATATACATATATATATATATATACATATATATATATATAGTTGATCTGTTGATAGCGCTAGCAAAATAGGATAAGTTGCAAACGCGATCTGGCACGGGCGATTTGTGGACAGTCTAGATTTTTTTTTGTTGCATTTTTTAAGTCCGTCGGCTACATTATGTAACAGACAATTTTTTGACAAAAATTCCCTCTAGTTTAAGGCAGTGCCCATTCGCTACATAATGTAGCGGACAATTGAAGTACTACTTTTCTGACTTTTTTTTTTTCTCTTTTTCTCTGTCATTTCTTTCTTTAATGTTCTGACACACGCACTCTCTCTCTCCCTCCCATCAATTTTCTGACTATCTCTCTCTCACATCCACTACATTA